>CAJPEV010001103.1:58535-77790 GCA_905338385.1 Darwinula stevensoni
GCATGCAATGAGAGTCTGCAGAAAATCGACTTTTCCTAGTTCTCCATTGCGATACAGCAATACCACTGAGATTACGGAAATTTCCGGCAAAACCAGCATTGAAGCCGAAATCGAGTAATCGCTCATCATCTGAACGCATGCAATGAGAGTCTGAAGAAAATCGACTTTTAATAGTTCTCCATTGCGATAGTGCAATACCACTGAGATTACGGAAATTTCCGGCAAAACCAGCATTGAAGCCGAAATCGAGTAATCGCTCATCATCTGAACGCATGCAATGAGAGTCTGAAGAAAAGCGACTTTTAATAGTTCTCCATTGCGATAGTGCAATACCACTGAGATTACGGAAATTGCCGGAAACACCAGAATTGAATCCGAAATCGTGTACTCGCTTATCTTCTGAACGCATGCGATGAACGGCTGACGGAAATCGACTTTGCAGCCTTCCAAAGCACCATGAAGAGAAACGGATTATGTTTGGAAATTTCCAGTAAAACCAGCATTGAAGCCGAAATCGAGTACTCGCTCATCATCTTAACGCATGCAATGAGAATCTGCAGAAAATCTACTTTTCCTAGTTCTCCATTGCGATAGTGCAATACCACTGAGATTACGGAAATTTCCGGAAAATCCAGAATTCAAGCCGAAATCGTGTACTCGCTCATCTTCTGAACCCATGCGATGAACGGCTGCAGAAAAGCGACATTTCAGAGTACCACACCTCGATACAGAAATACCACTGGGATTACGAAAATTTCCAGTAAAACCAGCATTGAAGCCGAAATCGAGTACTCGCTCATCTTCTTAATGCATGCGATGAGAATCTGCAGAAAATCTACTTTCCCTAGTTCTCCATTGCGATAGTGCAATACCACTGAGATTACGGAAATTTCCGGAAAATCCAGAATTCAAGCCGAAATCGTGTACTCGCTCATCTTCTGAATGCATGCGATGAGAGTCTGCAGAAAATCGACTTTTCCTAGTTCTCCATTGCGATAGTGCAATACCACTGAGATTACGGAAATTGCCGGAAACACCAGAATTGAATCCGAAATCGAGTACTCGCTTATCTTCTGAACGCATGCGATGAACGGCTGACGGAAATCGACATTGCAGACTTCCAAAGCACCATGAAGAAAAACGAATTATGTTTCGGAAATTTCCGGCAAAACCAGTATTGAAGCCGAAATCGTGTCCTCGCTTATTCTCTGAACGTATGGGATGAGAGTCTGCAGAATATCGACTTTGCCGACTTTTGGAGTGCATTGCAGAAATACGACTGAGACTTCGGAAATTTCCGGCAAAAGCAGCATTAAAGCCCAAATCGTGTGCTCGGTCAATTTCTGAACGCATCTGATGAACGGCTTCAGAGAATCGCCATTGCAGATTTTTAAACCGCGATAAAGGAAAACGAATGAGATTTCAGAAATTTTCTCATTCTCAAATCATTACAGCCGAAATCGTGCACTCGCTCATCCTTTGGATGCATAGCTTGATGTAGAAAAACGACGGAAACTTCGAAAAATTCCGGTAAAACCACGTAACCTTCTGAAAAGGAGAAGTTACAAGAAGTTATGAACGGCTGGAGGAAAGCATTTGCTTCAAGAAGTTACGGCTAAGTGAAGAAATTTACACAGATTTCATGGTTTGGTGACAGGTGAGAGGTACGAGGGATACCCCAAGGACATCATCCACTTCAACCTCAAGCATATTTTTGATACCCTACCTCTTAAGAGGTTAAAGGCTGAATTGCAAGCAAACTGAATAACTAAATGAATGGCATGATGAATAACTAAATAAGAAATGGGTCATTGGGATAAGAGGGAAGAGTTGGGAGGTGTCAGCAATGTCACATGTATGGTACCATGGCTCTATCTTTAGACTGCTTTTATTTGTGGCCTACCGTAGTGATTCAAATGAAGGCCTCATGAGTAAAGGCATAAATTTCATGACAACATTGAAGGAAGTTTCACCTTTAAAGATATGGATGACAAGGTGGGAACTGAGATAGATTTACAGCTTTTGTACCATTATGTAAAATATGGCCAAATAAATTTTACATGAGTAAATGTGAGTTTTTTTCATATAAACCACAGCAATAAAGGTCTCTGAATGATTTGTCAAGAATAAATGAAAGAGACAAAGAGATACATGAAAAGCATTAATATGGAACTCTAATTCTCCTTGCATTTGTCTGCACAGACAGCTAAAAATTACTTGATGCCAGTTATTGAAAATCATGCCAATTATCGAAAATTACTTGATTGCCAGTTGAACACGAGAGTGTTCAACTGGCACTCCAATTCAATTTGAGCTGAGTCACTCACCTTACCTTGTATCCCATATGCCCGCAATTAATCCAGCGGTCTGTCCCTCTCCTCAACTTCAGTTCGCAGCAGGGGAAACATAGGGTTGAGCCCATTTTCAATACTTTGGTCAAGGCCATTCTGTGTGCAGTCCATCTTGCAATAGTAGGGACTGAAACAATGGAAAGAATTGCTAATGCAAAACAACATCATTCTGGGCATTTGGAATTTTGGCCCTTCTTTCCAAAAATGCCCCTCTTAATGACATTTATTGCCTAACCTTTTCATAGATAAATTTCTCTTACTGCCTTGACTGGCCTGTATTTTCCCCTATGAATGAATAGGAGTTGGCTTTTTGAAATGGCTAAATCAGCACATGTAATTAAGACAACATTGAATGAGTCATTGTCGATTATTAAATGCTTCAATGGAATTGCACAATTGGGGTTGGTTCTGCCTGTTTTTTGCTGTATCTACAAGCTAAACAGGGTTTACTTAGTCACTTTGTCACAATTTCCTATTATTGTTGCCAAATCAAGAGCATTCCCTTATTTCTAAGGATCTTTTTATCACCCAAAATATTTCTGAAGCTCCTTTGAACACATTTCAATGAGATATTGTTTCACTACTATTGCCTAAAGCACAACCTTTCTGCAAACATCCTGGAGATTCCTTACACATTTTTCATCTGCGTTCCTTGTGTCCCAGCAGGGACACTAGGAACGCAGATGGTGGTGGTGCATCTGGACAGTGCTGGAGTACCACGAGCTATGGCAGACTCAATGGAAACAAGATTTTTTCAAAAAGTATTGGGCTGTACAGAGTCTCTTGTTGGCATAAAGAAAATCAGTTCGAAAAGTTCAGAGTTTACTAGGTTGAAAGCTGCCCAGTTTTTAAATCCTTTTACATACTGACTGTTGAGAAAATGTTGAATTTGAATACATCCTCTTTCATTGACATTATTAGAGATCAAAGACAATAAGGTTCAAATGCTGAAACATCCTTTAGTTAATGATCCTCCGAAAAAATTGGACTTCTATGAGAGGAAAAGGGCTCTTCACCTTAAAGACCCCTTAATATTCCCTACATGAGGTATATGCTTTTTGGGTATCATCTTTAAAAGCAAACATTGCTTGATCCTTGGGCAGCCTCTAAATTGAGGCATTCAGAACCTGTAAACAGATGAGTTCACTCAGTTCAGAGACCAGAGATTTTTACAAATTCGTATCCTACCAACCTACAATCTGTGATGTGTTGGTCCTCTGGTTGGGTGGGTAGAATTAAAAGGATGAATGGAACACTTAAGCATGATGCCATACTGTCACCTTACTGCCTGGCAACCCCTCTGTCTTGCCTCACAAAAAACAACATCCTGTCCGAAAGGTGAAGGGGTGAAGATACTGTCATCTGGCTGCACTCTCATAAAATATCCTGACCAAGAAGTGAGAACTACCTTGCATTCCTTCAAAGATTGTCCTCCATGTTCCATGTCCATGTCCATTCCCCTACCTCCAGTGTGTTGAAGTTGTAAAAGGTATCCACATGATGGAATTCCAATTCAAATTGTCTCCAATGCTACGTTCATTCAATCTGTGTAGATTCAGCAAAAAAAAAGAAGAAGATATTAAAGCCATGAAAGAGTTTTGCTAAATGGGGGCCATGCATATCCAGAGGTTTGGTTAGATTGAGGAATTATAAGAAGACATCTTCATGGGCTGCTGAAGGACCTGAAAGCTCATAGGCCTGAAAAGAAACACCATTGAAAATGTCATAGCAGACAGAATGGACATCATTCAATAGGACATCCTTAGGAAATAGGAAATAGCCTCAGGAAATCTAGCATAATCAGTTCCTAGCTCAGGGGGGGGGCAATTATTTTGGCTGGAGGGCCATTTCATGAGTTTTGGTGAGCTTCAAGTGTCGCACTTCAGTACACGGGAGAATACCTTAATACCACAATCATTGTTTGCCAGTCTCATTCCCTCCTTTGCAATAAAAACAGAAAGACAGCTTCTTCTACAGCATCACGTTTTTCCACAGATACACAAAGAAGACTGCCAAGTATATCACTCTCAAAAACATTTAATGTTCTTTATCTTCACTTGTGTTAAAGTGCACTGTGGTGTAGCCTATAGGACTGTCTAGGACAAAATGCATCCAAACAGCTCGACACATAGAAAATCTCTCTCAGTCAGAACAACTGGATTCCCTATCTCAGATAGCCACAAATCCCAGAGTTGACAGGTTTGATAGTTGGGCCAGGCAATCCTAGGAAGCATGACATCTTGATAATTAATAACCTGAATCCTAAGAAAGCACCATTCTGAAAAAGACTAGTTGAAACATAGCTTTGTGAGGAGAGTTGAGAAGAGGAAAGAAAGGGGAAGAGGGTGGCCCAATTGTGGCAAATGAAATGAGCCAGCTCAGCTCCTTCATTGATTAAAATGTAACAATAATTTTTCCTTTAGCTCACACCTGTCCTAGCTGAAGAGAAGTGCAGGCAGTGAAATTAATTTTTGTAACACTAGCAGCAGGAAGAGGCTCCATGCGCTTCAAAAGTAAAAAAAGAAGCAAATGCAGACCTGCAGAAAGATAATGACAAAGGTACACAACCAGGAATCTTGGAAATGATGAACTCCCCCTATAGCTATATCATACCCACTGCTGCAAGGCTCTCTGTAAAAGCAGGGTCATAATATATTCCTGAGGCAATGAATGAGAGGAAGATTGAAACTTGCATGTCATAACATTCAGCTGCAACCATCAAGGCCTGCTTCCTGTTCATGCCTTCAATGTTGCATTGCATTGGAATGAGGCCATAGCTAGGTTATGATTCAAAGGATGATACAGATCCTGTTACACCTTTGTCATTGATGGGAAGATGATTCACACCAATGCCTTTGAGAATATGAAGAGCAGCCCCTTGCTCAACTAGGCCATCTCAAGTCTCCTCTGCCAAGGGGTTGATTTTTTCGATCTCCCTTCACCTACTCCAACCAGCCTGTCCTGTAGAGGAGATGAGTAACTCATATATAATAAAACCATAATTCACTTGCTTTTTGTTGGTTATTGGACTTGATAATTGTCCAACACTTAAGGATAGCTTACTGTGCGGTAAACTGGAATAATCCCCTATCAACAGGCAGAAAAGAAAAAATAAGTGAAGGGAGGATATGGAGCCAAAAATTAAAACAATAAATATTCCATTATTAAACCAGCCTATCCCTAGAGGCATTGTATGAAATACTTTTCTCACAATTCCTTAAAAGGATTCTGGGTGATATGCTAGCAAATGACATCACCAGAAGAAAGAAGGGACAGAAAACAACAAATACAGATCACCCTTCCCTAACTAACCTAGACTTTCCCAAAATCATCACCCTTCATGTCATAGAAAATGCAGACATAAAGGGAAAAAGAAAAAAATAGAACTGGGTAACAAAAGCAGGGAGGTAGACAAAGCAGACATGAGCGACAGTGGGAAGCTGGAATCCCATCTGGGTTATACAGAAGAGAAAGATCATGAGTGCAGTGTCTGTATTGAAAAGGAGGACTCTCGAATATATTGTGAGAAAGAAACAAAATTGCAGGAGCAAAAAGCAACAGAAAGCATGGTACAAACCTTATATCCTGACAGATTTAGACATCTAATGACAACAGATATAAATGTCATTCCAAATTAATAGATGTTGTTGCCAGGAAAAGGGCTGGAAGATGAACAAACTTCTTTTTGTCCCTTTTGGTATTCTGGTATCCTGGGGCATGGTGCCCCAGGATACCAGAAGCTGCATTCCATTCCCTACTGCAAAGCCATATTTATTAAGTGTTGGACTGCAGCAGACACTGCAGCAACCTGACCCCACACTTAATAGTAAATCCACCAGAACACAGTGAAACCACAGCACCCATAAATGCCTCCATGAGTTCAGAGGAAACATTCAATTATAGATCATCTGAGAACAAAAGGGAGAGTGGCAGGGAGTTACTTAATCTTACATATAGTTTCCTGGATGATGATGTTTTCCAGCAATCTTAAAAGATGCCCACATCCTCATTTGTGGAGATCATATTTGTCATACACATGATGACAAAATTATAGACAAAACTAGTCTATAGGCCAAAGTGGGCCTTTGTGGGAGAATGACCAGAAAAGGTAATCATGAAGGCTTCCATAGAGGTCTTACCTTGGCCTACAATATTTCTCTTCTACTTTTTTTAACGCAAACTTACACCTTTTGTCAAATGAAGAGTGGATGGTCATGAGGTCATTGGGAAGAAAATTGCAAATTTGGCTTCCATCTCATCCCAAACTATCAGGACCCCCTAATGCTGAGGCAATCATCCCATCGGCACGTATCAATTCTGCAAGCTTGCAGGACTCGTTCTACCGAACAGCATTGGGATGCCTGCACTCCCACACCTGCCCCATCTATACATATGTGAACCATCTGATTGTGATATGAGGAAGGTAAAAGGAGCAACAGTTGAAGTCATAGAGGCATAGGTCTCCATGGGCCAATTTGAAACCCTATCAACCCAATTTTGATTCTTGGCCTCCAACTTACAAGAAAACAAGACCAAGATGAACATCTGCTTTGTCATATTCATACTGGAGTGAGAAGAAAAATTTCAGCACATGTTTTACTGCATAACCATGCAGAAAGACCATGTATGGCAGTTATATGCAATAACCTGTACCACGTATATTTATATGCATTTCCACATATTGGTGGAAGAAGCTATAGGAAGGATGCCATGAATGGTTAAAGCTTATGATACATGAAAAATATCTGGCCAACATGCATATTTTATGCACAAGAATCATCATGCTTGAGGGATGGGCTGTTATGATGATATGTGATTATTTACCTGAATAAAATTAACACTTTTTTATATGAACATATGAATGAAATGATCTAAGAGATGTCTACACATTTGTCAAAAAGGAAGCTCTTCCTGATTACACATGCAGTCCGCATTCCACTGCACTAATAGTGCCAGCAAAATTTCCAGAGGCCAAGTTGTCTGACAATGTCTTGCCTCTCAACGGATGGCAGCAACATTTGGGAGAAGGAAAAGCATGCACGATGAACAAGCCCACGGTCCCAAGATGAATACTGAATTGGCCATTGCATGGAAAATCTGTAGTGAATGCCATAATTTTTTCTTGTTCTTCCTAATTTTCTGTGCAGCTTGCACAATTTGAAACAAAAATATACATATTGTTTACTTTTCCTAGCATGTTTCAGTTTCTGCATCAAGAGGAAGAGGCTTTTGTATTTTGTCATTGAAGAGATGGATGAAGACAGATAAATCCTAAGCATAGTTTCTGAAGTCATTTTTTACATCTGAACAAGATTTGTGCAAATGACATGATATGAGTTTCATGCCCGATGTTGTCATTTCTCCCATCAGGCATGACATGTACGCCTCACCATGTGCAAAATAGACATTCCAAGGTCATTTAGTTCATTTGCTCCTCCAAGTCTTGGACATTGCCTTTCATCAAGTTCATTTACAGCCATGCCATATGTGAACATATACCAATGGTTCTTATAAGATACAAACAGGCATATTTCACATGTGTCCATATGATGAACCACATTAATCACACAAAGCAATTAGGCCTACTTCTCATAATTTCAACTTGCTATTTTTCCATATGGGTCTCTCAGAATGGCACAATGAGCATGAAGGTACACAACAATACCCTCTCCACACAATGTCTAAGGCTCATGACCTTCAATTCCATATTTTCCTGCATGAACATACGGTGTCTCTAAGACTCCTTAATCATTCTGCATCTCACACATTACAATGTCACATACCATGCAAAAGTGAGATTTCAGTGCTGAAACAGACTGTACCCCCTGGCCAGTCATTCATGCGGTCAATAGGCCCATCGCACAATAAACTTTTGGTCCATTCCCACAAGCCAACTCCTCGCATTAGGCCTAGGCGCACGCCGAAGAACGAAGTCAGGAATAACGTTTGGGTCTATCTGCAAACGTGAAACTGAGAATTCGGCCTTTCAATTACCTCACGCCTCGAATAAATTATTCTCCATCGCACTAACAAGGCTGAGACAATTGAATCCGATGCAGAACGGACGATTTTCACATACTGCAAGGAAAGCTTAAATCCTTTGATAACCATCATCATTTAATTGCATGCGAGTCTTGGCGCGAGCACGTGGCGGTCTCGCGGCGTGACGTCACATGACGTCATTATGACGTAAGCCATGCGTTCTGCTCTCGCAGCAAACTCGCGTGTCAATAGGCTTTTGTATCGCCTATTACCTTTCTTCAAGCCCCCTTCCGTAGCAAAATTCAACCTCCTCGTATTCTCCTCTTAGAAATCAACCGGAACGAAATGTATTACGTTTCTTCCTCTGTCAACATAGAATAGCTCCAGCAAATTTGAAGCTCCAACTCCGGGCACACGGAATATCGTTTTTTTTTTAGATGAAAATTTCATCCCCCCACACCCCAACCCTGGGTGGTTTTCGGAGGAAAGAGATCAACCATAAGAAAGATATTGGCTTGTAGATGACGAAAATGGCCTTTTGTTTGCGATGCAACATTTCGCCATAAAAAAATGAAATTACCAGTCGTTCAATTAGGTTTCGAGAGCTAGCTCTCGTCCCGTCTCCCAGTGTTGTCGGATATCGTGCCGATTTATGCCAGATTCAAGACTAATTCAACCTTCGTATCGGTGTCTGGACCTTTTTTTTTTTTAAGTATGAGTTATTTTCGTGCTGAGATCACGAGTTGAGCTGAGAATGAAGTGGTATTTAGCGGTGAATGATCGATGTGGTGAGATATGGACATATCTAACCCGGATATCCCTGAATTACCAGGATGGCGCGCGCAATGGATTTCATGCTTCGTGGAGGCATAACCCTCCTCAGTCCCATTCGAGATGGCTGGAGGAACTCCAGATAGGCCTGATGCTCCACGTCCCCGCAGAAAAGGTGCATGAAACGAGGAACAGGCCTCAAGTCGGTCTAAGGTTACACGACTTCTGAAATGGGTCGTGAAGGTATGAATAGGCCTGCGGTTGGTCTAACGTTACGCGCCCTCAACGAGATGTCTGTAAGCCCATGGATTCATCGGCCCTGTAAGTCAAGAATTGAGTTTTTTTGTGGAACAAATAAAGGAAATCTTTGGGGTGACCTAAAGGCTGAAGTCTGTTGGTTGGGCCTAGGCCTAACAGTACGTCCCGTAGGGAAGGGCGGAGGGGTCCAAGAAAGGAAAAGCTTTTGAAAATTGGCTTTCACATTACCTCATATAAGTCATATAATTATTCCCTTAAGCATCTGCATAATATTTCTGAATGTTTGTTCAGGCACGGCCAAACCTCTAATCCCAATCTGACCAAACTTTCCAAGGCTTCCTCATTTGGTCCGCTCGATGGCAAGGTGGCATTTCAAAATTCGGACTCACCAGGGCGGGACCGGCCTCAGACCAAATGGCGACCCGGGCGGTCGCTTGTGTCGCTTGCCCCTTAATCCGACCCCGCCCCGGGGTACCTCATTTAGTGCAGACAAATATGGGACGTATACAATATTCGCCCGTGCAATGCCGGGTATCTCTGCTTGTTGTTTATTAGCCAGAGGAGGTCTCTAGGCGCTGGCACAGGAATAAACTGTCAGAGACCGGACTTGGCTCGTTTTGTGTCAATTTAGAACGAATCCAATGATTACCAGAGATTTCTTTATTTGCTATCCTCCCAAGTAACACAAGATATTCCAGCAACGTTTAGGAAATGTTGATGAAACACCGATACGAAGGTTGAATTAGTCTTGAATCTGGCATAAATCGGCACGATATCCGACAACACTGGGAGACGGGACGAGAGCTAGCTCTCGAAACCTAATTGAACGACTGGTAATTTCATTTTTTTAGGTGATTTCCCCTGGAGGTGCTAAATTGCACAATACAGGAAAAAGTCCGACCACAATTTTCTATGGAGTGTACACGAGATCAATCCTTCGTTTCCTCAGCTAGTACCCAGGATGAGGATATGAAGTATTGAGATCACAGACTCTCTACCATCGTTTGCATTGCCCTGTAGTTTGAATTCGACGAATTCTTGGAAAAGGGTTATTTTTGGGAATATGAGCTTCTTCTATCTTGACCCCATTAGTCTGTCCGGAATATCAGGATAACAGGTGATGAAGTGTCCGTGTTCATTGATTCCTATAATGAGACAGTGTGAGACATATGGCAGAGTACTAGACATTCCTGTGCGGGACTATTCCAGGAAAAGGGAGAAGAGCACTTGTGTGTACTGTGAGAAAGCGAGACTTACGTCTCCATCTCGTGGCAAGGAGGACAACTTTACAATTCTCTAAAACGTTTAAGTCCATGTTGTATCAGAATGTTGTCGCTACGTTGTCGATGTCAAGGGTGTCAACATTCTCTTAATGTTGATAGCAAATGTTGCAATGACATTCGTAGAAGTGTCTCAGCAACATTCCAAGTGAAAACATTGAAACAATGTTTTCTCAATGTTGTATAGCAACTTGCAACATATAGCAACATAGGCAACATTTCGGAAACGTTTCATCAACATGCTGTGTTTTTTGGGCTAATGGATGTATTCAATTCTATGGGGAAGGGTCCCCCGAGAATTTTTGAGGAGGCTGGGCCTTCGCCACCGTCTAATACTGCCCCAAACAGAACCAAGATGCCCTCTCCTGGGAGGTCAGGCAACGTCCCGTCTCACACGATCATCTTCGAAAGGGCTCGTCTCGTGGAACATCCTTTTCAGTCACGGTTTGGAGCTCAGAGTCCCTTCCAGTTTGTGTTACACGTTTCATTGCTATATTTTTCTACCTGTTTTATCTATTAGAAATTGAACGATGAGTTCCATCAGCACAGATTAGGTGTTGGTTTCATTCCATGAACGAACTCATTTGCTATCAGGCTCATCCTTTTTCTTCATTCAGGACGCATATCTTACCTCATGGCCTTGCCTATCCGAACATGCTGCAGCTGCAGAGGAGTGCGATGATTTGAGCATCGTGGCATCATTAAATTCACCAGCAACACATCATTTTGCTAACATTGCTACGTTAAAAAGTCAACTCTCGCTCAACGTTGACCAGAAGTAGTTGTGCCGAATGGGGAAGGCATGTCGTGTTTTGTTTTTTTTTGCGGTCGAACATAACCGGTCTTGGGGTGATTTCTCGCTAAAAATAAAAATCCCGCCGTTGAGAAATCCATCGCGGCAGAAACTGCATTTCATAGTTCAATTTCATGAATCAAGCACTGATCTCGGACTGAACCCAAGCGACAAACGCAGAGGTTCTGGCGTAGGCATACACACCGATGCCCTGAATGTGCGACGTCTCGCACACCCCAGTCACGAAGGCCTGGCCGCCATATCGCACCACCAGAGGCCCGCCGTTGTCACCCTGCGGTTCAGTAACGTGTTTGAGATTTGATTAAAATCGGAACTGAAATGGGTGTTATTCATATAGGCATTAGCGGCTTGGTGCAACTCGCTGAAAATCGAATCGAAAACTTCAACAAATATGCCGAATTAGTTCAGCAAATAACTTAAACCTTGTTCTTGATATCATCTCAACTAAGAAACTATTTCAAAGGCTATTAAATGCGAAAAAAAAGTAGAGGGAAAAGTCCATTTTAACAAGAACCATCGAGAATTCATTTGGTTTGGACTGGGAAAATTCATTTCGTGCCTTCCTTGGATACTTTTTTCCCTCCAATATAATATACCTTTCCAAAAAAAATCCAAGCGGTGGAAGCGAGGGAGGTACGTTCCCTTCCCCCTCAAGATCCCGAGCCAGAAGGCTGCCTGGTCCTTCTGGGCTCCCGCGTTGGAAATTCTGATCCCGTCTCCTTCCCTTTCCTACCAGGAGACGAACTCAAAGAGGGACGGCCATGAGTAGCCCTACCTCGAGTGGGACCTTTCCGCTTGAAAATTATGAGTAGAAATAAATTCGCAAGGAAGCCACGGTAGTAACCTTCCCAGACAGAGAGGGGCTATTTTTTTCCCTTTTATTGTAGAGTTTGTAGCTGTTGGTCTACTGTTTTTCAATTTGAAATACTCACTTGCTAGTGATATAAGGATAATATAATTTGCATGATCCCTTTTATCTTATACTCTTTCTAAACCTCGTAAGAAAGCCATGTATTCCGAAAATACTCGTACGTAGTAGGAGGGTCCATTGTACTCGAAAGCCGGCACGACGCAAACTACCCTCCCATCGGCGAAGGGCGAACAGTTCGTGGAATTCCCCGTCACATCCACGCTCAATCCGTGCAGGGCGTTGGTCATGATCGATTCGTATAAATCAATGGTCCCCCAGCCGTAGATCTTCTTGTCGCACCCCGCGACGGCGGCTCCCATGACGTCTGACGACGGATAGCAGATCGGCTGCACGTTTGAATCGAAGGCCAGCGGTGCAGACAGCCGAACCAGACCGATGTTACTTCCCGAGAAGCCCCCCGTCTTCCCTGCAACGCAAGTGCTGATGGATCGAGGAATGAAACGCGAGGGCGTAGAAGAGAGGCAACGATACCGTAATCCGGATGGGCAACGGTAGACTCGGCTGTGATAGATCTCCCAGCGGTTCGGTCCGCATTCCCCACCCAGACAGTCACATTACTCGGGGTAGCCCTGTAAATAGAATTGCTTAAAATCTTTTTTTCCCACATACTTTCCCCAACATTACTTTACTCACACATTCCTTGTACTTTCCTCATACTTTCCTCTTTTTTATGGATTGTGGATTTTTGAAATTCTAGTAAACATATACAATTTTCGTATATTTACAGGTATATGAACTAGTTTTGCTTGATTTGATTCTCGACAGGGTTTTTTTGAGAATGCATTGTGGATGGGGCAGACTGTGTTCTCCTTGGATCTCGCAAGTAAAGGCACTGAATTCATGTGCTAGAAACTCATTTCCTTGAGATCCTTACAGGAATGAAGCTTTCCCCCCACTCCCTCTCCACCCTCCATCCAAATTTCACCAAGAAAGCAGAACTCAGGTAATTCGTGTTGCAGCACCCTTCTATTCGTCACGACGTCCTTCATGCACACATGCTTCTTCGCTTCCCATCTGAGGTAGAAAATTCCCTCGCTGACCCGGTGGAGTGGACGATGCAACGCGCCGACGTGAGGATGTAGCGATCGCTGATGACGGCCCCGCTGCAATTCATCACGGACGTCGCAAATTGAACCTCCAGGTAGGCCATGAAGGGGGCCTCCGCGATGGAGACCTGAGCCCCCCCCACGATCCGGGACTCCGCCTCTCCTCTTCCCGGGCCTCCCATCGCCAGTCCCAACAGTCCAATCCACCATCGCTCAAGCCATGTCTGCCTTCCGTAATTACTCGAGTGGCCGCAGGGTGTGCTGGTCACTAACGAAAGTCATTCGTGAACAAAAAAATACCAGCAAGTAATACTTTTTGGTCATAGGTAGATATAAAAATATTTTCATTTGCAAGAAAATACTTACCCTCAGGTGGGCGTCGCATAAAAATGCACAACTTATTAAAGGTTGCTTGCTTTATAAGAAAACAGGAGGAAAGCCAACCAGCTGACTCAATTCGATGTCACTTATTTAAAAACCCTAATGTTCGGGTCTCATCCCGCAAACCTGGGAATATGTCCTTACACATCCTTGGTGCCACTCTTTTAGATGGGAACTTGTTTCGAAGGAAAACAGTCCCAACGTGTGATATCTAGTGAGGCAAATATTGCATCAATGTCTTATTTGGGCCCTCCTATCATTATTCAGTGAAATCATTCCTCACAGCAGGAGAAGATTTTCTCACGAAATGGAGTTCCTGCCCAGGTGCAAATCTGCCACTCCACCGGCGACTATACGGCGACTAGATGGAATCATCTCCGCCTCATCCTAATCATAAAACATTGAAACATATTTATTTAGAATGCAAGTAGTTATTCGTACGTCGGTAGACTTGAATGAGTAGCCCGGGACAATTCTCCGCGTCGTATAGATATGGGAATAGAGCATTAACTGTGGGATGCCTGATGCGGCATTTCACGAGGGCGCTCGGCAAACCTGTCTACGCTTCTATGAGCAGCCGCTCTCTCCTTTGTCTACTATTGACCCGTCATCCGCGAGGGTAGGAGGGCAACTGCCCTTACAAAAACATTTTACCGTTCCCCTCTCATTTACAGCTCTTTTACCTATATTTTACCACAGTTTTACCCGTTATTTACCTTTTGTTACCTACAGAATATCCCTTACCCCAGACTTACCTCTTATTTCAAGAATACTGATTTACTTGTCACTTCATATGATAGGTGTAACATTAACACTGAGACTACGATTAAAGTATGTTAACACCAACATCACAACACCCATATGGGTGTTATGATCTGAGAATAAAAGCATGAGTTACACAAGTGAGGTGATGGTGAGTTCAGAAAAAATGCAAGTTTTGTGGTGCATATCCCCAGGGCACAGCTTTCGGATATGCCGGCTTTTCCAAAGATATTTTTCCACCAGGAAAAAGAGCAAGCGGATAAGGCTGAATCTTGGTATGCCCGTAGTTTTCCGAGTACTGAATTAAGTAAGAATGTGTATTTTTAGGTAAAACGCTTCAGGGCATATTTTTTTCAAATGGTGCATTTTCCGGAAACTCTTCCCATCCAATGAAAGATAGAACTAAAGAAAGTACAAACTTGGAGCAGAAGTACATGTTGGATTGCTAAGTGCATATCATACTTTTCAAATGCGACCCCTCAGGACAGATTATGAAGAGATTTGAAGTTAGCCACATGAGAAATACTTGGAATAATTATTTCAATGCATATATCGGTTCGTTTTCTCTCGGGACAAATTTTGACATGCACATACTTTTAATATGTTTTTGCCGCTTTGAAAGTAAATGAATGAATTAATCACTAACCTGGACAATGGAGCGCCGAAGGCGCCACCATAGCGAGTTTGTTTGCCCTAAGGGCAAACAAGCACGCTAGTAGTACATATAGACGATCTATATGACACTAATTTTAGCCGTGTTCTATATATGATGAGAGGATTAAACTTGGTATATGAATTGCTGTT
Source organism: Darwinula stevensoni (assembly GCA_905338385.1). Classification (NCBI taxonomy): domain Eukaryota; kingdom Metazoa; phylum Arthropoda; class Ostracoda; order Podocopida; family Darwinulidae; genus Darwinula; species Darwinula stevensoni. The sequence goes on from CAJPEV010001103.1 coordinate 73,916, forward strand.
AAGTTGCTGACTCCAGAAAAATGATGAATTATGAAGTACATGCCCTGTGGGCTGATTTCGAGGGGGGACTGATTTCTCAGGCCTAGGCATAACCCACGGATGGACGCTTAGGCTAACATCACTCTCATGCGCTTTCCTCCTCCAAGGAAGCGAGAAGGAAAAGGGGTAGGTATTAGATTGTTTATTATCGAAAAAGTTCGACTTTGATGGTATGTGTCCTGAGGGGGTTAATTAAGCAGGCCCATATCTAACCTTAGGATGGCGCTCAGGCCTACACCAATCTTGATCCATTCGCATCAAGGAGCCTTTTGGTTTATCTGACCGAGAATCCAGATGCCTTAGCCTGAGGCGCGAGGAGTTTTGGCCCATGCCTTTCTGGTCCAACGGCATGGTGGAATGACACAGATTAATGCGTACCGGTACGCTTGCGGATGCGAATGAGTTACATGCATATTAGTTCGTTATTTTGCTTATCCTTTTATAAGGGAGCTGTAACTCTAGGACACTCGGGTCAGGTGAATTCCTGCGTGTACGGCTAGTACTAATCCCGGACAGGAAGTTACAGACACCGAGTCCGCGATCTCCACTCTCAAAGATAAGATTCTTCTTGGCAAACACGCATGAAAAATGTCCTAATATGATTTAGTAGGCATGGCCTTAATTCACTGAGGTATCCATGAACCAAGTATTTCGATCGAATCATTAGGTTCTAGCTTTGAAAACGCCCAAACAGCATGTTTATGTAAATTTTACGTAAAATGAATGTAAATATTTGTCCCTTTTGTATCATTTTTACGCAAACTGTTGTCAAGAAAATGTCAACATGTTTGCAGAAATGTCACCTCTGTGATACATAAACGGTGATATAAAATTAAGGTAAATTTTACGTAAAATTGACATTCCCGTTTGCATCCCAAACAGCTTGTTTCCATTCATTTCATGTAAGATTTATGTTAATTTTCCCTTGGCAATCATGCGTAATTAACGAGCCAATCATTACCATTGAAGATAATTGATATACTGAATCTCCTATTCCTTTACATCCTTCAGAACTCCAAGGTAGTTGGACGAGTACACGAGTACTCATCCTCCCCAGCACTCAAGAGTACCAAAGTGACCTACTTCTTCCTCCTCCCGTACTGGAACCTCGGGAGGAAGAGTAGATATTCAAAGGAGCTCTCTTCCTTTTAGGATAGAGAAGATGTACTTGTGGCGCTGGGATTCTACTCTTCCCTAATCCTGCTGTAATAAAAAGCTTAACTTCAGCATTTAATGATTCCTTGAGTCATATATTATTAAAAAATATCTAATATTTTCATGTTTTCCATATGTATACATATATATATGTATTCGTGGATTGCATAATAAAAAGTAGAAGGATGGTAAGAAAACATGATACTATATCAGGGAAACCAGTACATAATAGTATTTGTAGGATGCAGGGAACAAGGGTTCATCTAGTGAGGAATCTTGGTACTGCAACAGCAGGATGGTCAGCTAAAGTTTCATATGGATGGTGTGGCGTTAATTTTGCATAAACTTGATATCATGTACTTCACGTCAAATGGAGTGACGTCTAGTTTCCGTAAAATACACGTACACTTTGGTGACATAAATATAGGAACGTAAATTTTGCGTAAACACGATGTCATTTTCGTGGCAATCGCAAGAAATTTAAATTGTTTCTAAAGAATTGATATCTTGTTGACGTAAACATGCTGCTTGGGCGGATGCTTTAAATGCATTAGTAACCTTTTTTGATCATAGAGTACCTAATAGGGTCCTTAGCGAGTTTGTTTGCTCGATCCCTTATCGGCAGGCATGCAATATTTTCATGATATATTTACGGAGTTTATGGGAATGTCCGCCACCGCCGGAAGCACTGTGTTTCAGAAATAAATGCGTCATCGCTTAAGTGAAGGGGCGTTCACGGTATCCGGCGCGTACAAGGAACCCGTCTCATAATTTTTTGTATGCACAGGTTCACATCTTCACACGATGTCGATAATTATGATTGAACCGGTGGAATGGACTGATTCACTTTTCATAATGATTTGACACGGACAAGGCCAGCCTATTCCCTTCGAGAACATTACATTTTTATGCTGACTAGATTGAGTGAACTTGATTCAAGAAGTAGGTTACAATATATACATTCAAATATCACTTTCAGGAAGTGCCGGCCCTTCTCCAGTCCTGTTCGATGCAATGGCGTTAAATTTGATGAAAATCAATAATCCGAAATCTCTCAATAGCTGTGCAGTATACGGTACGAGAAGTAACCTTTTACGGATTGCTGTTGGTGGTGCTGATGCCGTGACGTCTCCACGTAATCACCAGTGACTGCGACAGAAACAGCTACGACATTAACAGCTACGACAGCAACAACCACGACGGACACGTCAGGGTCCAGGACCCCACAATAAGCTAGGTGGGAGTTGACCGATCGTACCTGTCACCAGTAGCATGACCAAGACGCTGCACTGCATCTTGCCTCCTGGTACACAAAATCGGGTAATCATACATTTCTCTAATCTATATAAATCATTCAAAGTACCGCATGCGGACGAAACTAATTAATCTCAATATTCAATGTCGTAACCTGTCACAGGATTAGTTATTTTAGAGGACACGAGGTGAATAACTCAAATGTTGCGCAAATTTTGACTCCATATCTCTCTACTTCATCCCCCCAAATATTTTATGGAACCCGCAAGATACCAGTAACTATTGGTGTTAAGTGAGGGATGCCTCATAAGTTTCCGATGTGACCACGTACATTTCCCCCTATTTCTCTGAATGAGTTCGGCGTCAATAAGCTGGAGAAGGTTAAGGGAGAGAGAGGGAGAGAGATTTAGGATTGCTATAGATGAGGAACTCAAGTTCTCGCTCTCGCAAGAGACGATTGATAAACGTAACCGGATTGAAAGCTTCGTCCGACGTTCTATAGCCAGAAAGAGCTCGCGAGTTTCTCTTCCGACATATATGGTGCAGATAAAACTCCGTTTGGAGTATTGCGTTCAGTTCCGTAGGCCTACAAATAAAGGAGAACTAACAGCGCTAGAGAGGGTCCAGAGGCGGGCTAAGAGAATGATCAAAGAGGTTAGGGGACTTCCGTTCAAGATGCGTTGGGATTGTACTGACTCGAGAGAAGTTGAGCGAGGGGAGGCCTCATTCAGGCATTTAATCCTTTCCATGGTGAAATCGTAAAACTGGAGCAATTTTGTAAGAGAATTTCGGCAACTCCTAAAGCCATGCTGAAAGTCCCGTATTAGCGCGTTCCCTTCAAGGAAATCTAATATGTGATCTCTTTGGACGCTCTTTATGATCTTCCCCAGAATACTCGTGAGACTCACAGGCCTGTAATTACCCGGATTGCTCTCATCTCCCTTCTTATTTGGATTACATATGAACTCAAATCTCGAAATAGGAGCATGATCTCATGTAAAGAGAAGTACATTAGTGTACACATGTGCTAATTATTACTCCCAAGAAAAAATTCTCAATCCGGTGATAGGCTTCTGCCAGAGGAATTCCCCACTTAAAGGATTAATCTCTGGAACCAAGTTGGGCTGCAAGTAATGAAATAGATTTCGAAGCGTACCTGTAGAAGAAGGAAGAGGAGGTCTTTCTGCGAGTCGAGAGGGAATGTGTTATTGTATTGTCAAGCCCGGTCTTGATGGAATGGGATGGTTTCTATTTGTCACCTCGTGTCGCTTCTTTAGTATTCAGCAACAAATTCATTTAGCATTTAAAGACGATCGTCACGGACTCTAATGACTGATGCTAATTACAAACTTGTGCAAGATATTATAGAAACCTAAAACTTCACAAATAAGTAGCTATTAGGACGCTGAGTTCCGAATAAATCCGAC
>CAJPEV010001104.1:0-77709 GCA_905338385.1 Darwinula stevensoni
AGTACACAAAAGTTCCCTTCCCTCTTTCCCTGGAATCGTCACTCGCAGGATTGTTTAGTACCTTGCACATATGTCTCTCCTAGTCTCATCATAGGAATCAATAAACACGGACACTTCATCATTTGTTATCCACATATTCAAGAAATATTCATAGAGTCCAGGCCATGAACAAGCTCATATTCCTATTGAGAACCCTTTTGGAACGCGTAAGATTTAATCCGTTTAGGAATTCTATCATAGAATATACAGAGAATGTCTGTGAACTTCGTTCCTTCCCGCTTCAATTAAATGAGGTAATGAAGGACTGATAACTCGGACACTCTTTTGGAACCTATTAGAGGTGGTTCACCCTCTGACGTGCACTGTATTCAGTACAGGCAGAGGTAGGTCAACGCCTGTACGAGAACGAAACGGCCCACAGTATATGAGAACTTTCGTACTTGCATGACATCCCAAATACTTTTTAATGGGAGCGTTTTTACTCACAGAGGAGGAGAGCAACTTTACTCCCTGGTAGTAGAGTAAATTCGCTCCTTTCCCAGAGTGAAAGTGGGGTGAAACTAGAGTTATCTATTTTACTCTCTTTTTTGAGAAAAATCGCTCCCCTTTTTCAAAGAGTATAGATTCACTTTTTCCCAGTGGTTTGGCCCCGTAGGTCGGCCATCTGCAATACATGTGTCACGTATGTACACCTATGCTGTGACGATTGACTTGAAACTGATAGGTTTCGGGCCGGCATAAATTTAATGTGTGATGTACTCTGAATATTTAATGCTTAGCAAAATGAAAAAAATTCCGCAGGTTTGAATAATGTGAGAGGAGGCTTTACATGCTCAGCTTCATTGAAACTGAGATGTAAGAACAAATCATCAAAGTACAAAAAAATCAGACTGTGTAAAATGAAATCAGGACTTTCCCCGGGTGGCTTATGAGGTTCAGTATATGAAAACAATGGTTGGATCCCATCAGACCATAGAAGACCTGTGGCACTTCATTTCTTAACACATTGACCGCCAAGTACGAGATATTTCGTACAATCAGGGCTGGATTAGGGGGGAGGGCAAAGGGGGCTGTTGCCCCGGGCCCCGCAACTTCAACTTGCAACTTCTTAATCCGGCCCTGCGTACTATATTTCCATATGTCAGATGCCTAGTACGAGATATCTCGTTCTACACAGTATGGTGCATTATACTAATTCCGGTGTGGAAGTAAACATGTTATATGTGTGTTATAGGGAAAAATATAAAAGATTGGATATTAATAATTTTTTTACTTTTTCAAAATTTCTGTGACGTGTGAATAAAAAGAAATGGTGGCCGTTAATGTGTTAATGTGGTGCCTTCTGTCATCAATGTTCTTGTTCAAGAAAAAACTTGACCCTAATGAATGTCCTTGTACAAACATATAGCGGTATCGCTCTTTATTCCACAGAAGGGAAAATTTATTGGAGATCAACTGCAAGATTATGCCCTTCTCCTTGTTGATTCATGCCCTATGCCTACCTGCAAATGTTGCCTCAAACTGTTTCATCAGGTTCAAGCAGTCATCAGTAGGTGTACATAACCTTTGAATTTACAGCTGCTGGATCCAGGTTTTCCTCCTTTCACTGCTGTCATCTGTAACCCTGATATTCCCTTATTACCCAAGGTTGTAACTCTCATGCTTTCCTTCCTGCTAGCAATATACCCTGATGGCCTGACCTAGGTCTAGGTATATGCCACTCCTAATTCACGTATGTGATCCTGCATAGCAATGTGCACGAATCACACAACTGGATCTGCACGTAAAATCACATTGTCATGTATGTCACTCCCACTCGACTTCCACGGTGACGTAGTGCGCAGAGCCGCGAAAAACTCGTCCACTACTGCCCTTCGGGTTAAGACTACCTTATATTCTATATACCTTGGATCGGACCGGCCCTGGGCCCGCTTACGTCTCTAAGCTTCAGAATTCGAGGTTTTTTGTGTTTTCACCCGCACCCGACTGGAAAATATGAACGTTGTGGCTTTTAGTAACGCTATGGGAAAACCGAAGGGGAATCAGAAGTCTCTCATATCTGCGTCTTCAAAATTCGTACGGTAAGTCTCATGTCGATAATATTTAACGGAACTCTTCGAAAAATTCGCCCACAGGGAAATTTGAGGGGGGGGGGGGATGATGGAATGCACCCAATATTATCGATAAGAAATATGACTGTACAACGTATTACGATGACGTCATCGATTCCGTGACACGATGAACGCTGACTTACGGACATACAAAGTCTAACGCTCTTTGCTTGCTTCACATGCTTCAGATATCTGCATAGTCTTTCCATGGTGTGAGCTACTTATATGCCGAGATTACATACCACGCAGTCTTACGCAATCTAATCCAGCGGTGTCCCTGGGCGTACCGCAGGGATAGTCGAGTGAATGGAGACAGGAATAAGCTCTCCGACAGATTTCTCCTTTTTTACTTCTGCATTTTCAACCAGACGAGTTGCACGTCCACCTTGTTACGACGGTATGCATGTGAAATCAAATAAGGTATTGCATGAAAGCCCATCGACAAAACTACTGAAATCTGAGAAGCAGCAAATACGTAAGCTTTACGTCGTTCTGGTTTACAAATTTTCTCGTCGAAGAAGAGAGACTCGGACTCATGGTAGTGGCTTTGAATCGTCCGCGTCGCAGGCAAGTGAAAGACGCATGCTCATGAAGGCCCTCACAACGAGGCCAAGGCGCCACGACGGATCATGATTGCTCGTGCACGGGCGTCTGTCTGCATCTCTCCTTTTCCCTGTCTCCGTCGCTGTCACCGAAAATATTCTCTCTACTTGGGCACTGTCGACTCGTGGGTTTTTGAAGAAGTAGCAGCCTGTCTACCATTACCTTAAGCGATCGAATTTTTTTTTAAAGCGAAGGAAGTAGTGCATGCAGGAGGTGGGCCATTTGTATCAGGTTGTTGGACAGACTTTGATCGTAAATATGCTTATGCTTCAAAAGACATGGGACTCATGACCAACCCTGAAGATGAGTCAGTTTCTCACCTTCGTAAAAACCTCGAACGACTATCTTCAACGAATGAAAAAGGTTCCTGCATATAAGACCAACGATCTAAGAAAAAATTTCAAATAGACCATCATGATGAGGAATAAATAAATCCCTTTTGAGGGTGCATATTTCTAAAGAGATGGTTATTTTATATATTAGGAATCGGTTCAGATTTAAACCTTTTCAAGGTTAAACAGAAGAGACGGTATAGATGAAAGTGAAACACTATTTGCAAGGGGTATTTGTGCAATCTCAAGTATCCTGTTAGACCACTAGTTGGGATTATGGTGCTACCATTCCTACAGTGCATATAATAGCCCTTCCCTCTTGGGGAATTTCCATCCAATTCCTCTCTGGTAATCTCCATGACAGATTTTTTTTTGTCACCTCGTCATGCATTTCGCCTTGCCTCATTATACAATACTTACTAAAAAAAAGCGGCCGTACCTTCCTCATGCATTTATTCTCATATTCGAGACAGATTCCTGGATCTTAGAACAAAATAAGCGAGTATTCACTAACAGTAGCCCATACAGAAGCCTTCATGATTACATGTATAATTGGAAGGTTACATGTTAATCCAGGTCGGTGTACTATTCACCCTTTTGTAAAAGGATATTGAATTTAACCGATAAAAAAGGCTGAATATGTAACCCACAAAGGATGAATATGAATTTCAGCTGAAAAAACATTTAGGGGATAAAAACTAAACCATTCTTGCTTACAATAGACGGTGTCTCGTTATTTCACGATTCTTTCCGTCCATGGAACAGAAAATAACTTTCACAAAGTTCGGAACTATGCGCCGTATATACATTGAGAGTGACGCCACGACTCGGATTTTGTGTCCAGAAGCCCGTGATATCATCCGAGAGGTATAATTCAGAAGAGATCAGTTCCGGTAGAGGCCCGAACTTATATCTTCCCAAGTATGACTGCCGAATTAACCCCAGAGGAGTTCGATGTTAAACTGCGTACAAAATGGCCTAATGACGGGATGGATTCGTCTTACATCAGGAACGAACGCAAGTACGACGAACTCATGGCCCCATGAGGAATCCCATCGAAGAGGAAAAACCCGTTTTTCCGATATCCGTTTGGGGGTTTTTCCAGTGGGAAATGAATCGCGTCAGACTCGGGCTCAGGCTCAGGCTGATAGCAATGGATCTCCAAAAATTCTTGCCTTCGTGACACTGGAAGGTCGATTAACGTTTTTCATTCATCTTTCACCGCGGAGAGCCCAAAAATTCCTTATCTCGTAAGCGTTTATCGGCGGAACCTTTGTAAATTTGCATTAATTGCCTCTCCCGAGCACTTGCATTCGGTAGAGTGATGAGACGGAGCCTTCAATGCTTTTCCATGGGAAGTAATGGAGGTAGTTGAATAGGGGGATGCGGGAGAGGGGTCAGGGCTAGGCTGTATTAAAGTTGACGTTTCTCATACTTGACATTCACGTCACGAACACGGACTGCCAGATGAGGAAGGGCAAGGGAATGGGAGAAGAGACTCGGTTCCCACAGCCTGCAGGGAGGGAGACTCGAGTTGCGTGGAAAGTTGTATCGACGGGTTCTGGCGGTGTTCTGCAGTGGCAATTGCGACGTGAAATCGAATTCATGTGTATTTACCAACTATCTCCAGCAAAGTTTGATTATATTTTATCAATCCGGAGGAGAAGAAACGCTCAAACTTCATCAAAGGTAACTATTTATAAAATATTAGCTTAAGATCATAACATACTCACCTTTGGCGCTCGCCGATTCCGATAATTATGATGACCATATTTATATAGATAAGAAGTCAATCGGTCATTCTGTGAAGTTCCTCCTCGAATGATGAATGGATTTTCATGAGTAAAGTGCCTATCGTAAGCTTATGACCTGGAGGCCCACTTGTGGACTTGTGCAAGCATCTTCTCCCAGCTCTTGTAATGCCCACACGATGATAAGAGTATGATGCCCGGTGTCTGCGGGAAAAATAGTGGAACAATCGAAAATGCATGAGACATTTTGTCAAGGAAGAACTGCGTAAGGCCATTTTGACTGCGACGAAAGCCCCGGTCAAGTGACCATGAATGATAATTTAAACGACTTCATGCACACTCTAGTCACGTATGACTCGTTCACCTTGAACACCCAATTGAAACTAAGGTGTGGCATTTCAAGGTGAGAAATCCTCCTTCTATCTGAACAAAAAAGTTTTCCCCTTCAGCAGAGGGCGCGGGAAGAAAATGAGGATGCAGGACGCTTGATCAAAAGATCTGTGCGTGGGATATTGTAAGAAATAATCATAATCCTATTATCTACTTATTTGCTTAGTTTCCTAGATTTTTTCGAACCGGCGCACCTCAGAATTTTTTTCCCCACCAATCCATAAGGATTGCTGGGGGAAAAAATTCTGCTTTTGAAATCTGTTTCCTTGGATACATTATTGGAGGGAAGTATTTCAATACATATTTTTTTCTCTGACAAAAGGGAATCTTGAAGATATCTGATTTTAGGCGCAAAAAATCATTGGAGAATTGATTTTTCTTATCTCGATTACTTTCCCTAATGGCACGTATTTCGACAGGGATGTACTTTACATAAGGTTCTTTTAAAAGCGCAATTATTAAAAGCTAAAATTTAGTACACTAGTTCTTACCTCGTTACTAATATAACTAATGTTTTTGGCTGTGAGGAACTTGTGGTCGCGAGTATTAGATAATGCTGGGAAAAATTAATTCAAATAAATTTCCTAATTTGATGTACATGTCCTTATGGCATATATTTTAGGGGGAATAAGATCTCGGAAGTTATTGCTCAGCGAAAAATGTAAAACGAGGAAAGTACTGAAGTATTGAGTCGATCGGAAAGTTCTGGCCGTTTCGAAAATTTTCCAGAAAAAAATTTCAGGGACTTTCTCGAACCTTCCACAGCAGCAGTACATAAAGGGTGCGTGGGCGTGACTACGCAGCAGTTGCTTAGTCGTTCAAAGCCTATAACCATGACTTCTAAAATCGACTTCAACAAGACCGCTCAACAGGCAGTGCCTTTTTTCTTCAGTGCCTTCTTTATGACTTCCTATCCGGCATCACGGCAGCTGAATCGAGTCGCCGCATCTGCGCCGCGTTTGGCCAAGGTGCAGTTTATGAAAAGACAGCGCGATGATGGCTCGATCGTTTCCGGTCTGACACAGGCCTGCACGGGTCGACTCTTCCGAATCCGACCCGATCGGCCCGATTCGAGTCGGGGTCCTACCCGACGACCCGACGCGAAATTCGATTGCCGAACCAAGATTTGAGGATACTACCCGCGGGTCTTGTCGGACCGATCGGGCCGGCCTGCAGCCCGCTCAGGCCTCTAAACTCCGGGTCTCTGGGTGGGTCTCTTTTCTGAGCGGCTCTACCGGCTCTGCCGAGGCTTCCACCTGATGTCCCATGACGTCACATTGGTGCTGGCCTGTCCGGTGCTCTCATAGTTCACTACGTTCCACTGGTCCTTGTCCGAGTGTGACGTCATTTAACGACGCGATCGCATCGAGTGCTGACGGAACGAGGCGTCCTTGTTGCCAGCAGCTGTAAAGGGCTCGAGAGACTACTCTGAGAATATTCTAGGGTATTCGCCTGCACCCAACATGAAACTCGATTGCCAACTGATGCGCTGGTCGGGTCTGTCTGATAGAGCTCATCGCCATTCCTTAGGGAGCTCAAAATCATCCCCCGCATTCGAGTGAGACGAGTCTCACTCCGTCGGGGGGATCTCGCTCAATAATTTCTTTAAAGGCACTGGGGTTGGGGGATTTTTGGGTTCAAAGTCAATTGGGGGCCTCTGATAACGGAAGAATCTCACATACTCCATCTCTTTATTAATAATCCCAAATTTGGGGGTTAAAAAATCCTGCCAAATGCCTCGTTTAAATGCTATTCGACTAAATTCCATTAGCCACAATCAGACGTGAATGTTTCACGGGTTACGTCTGTCCGCCTGAGGCTTGCGCTGGTGAACTTTTCCGATATCGACTCAATCGGTCCGATTCGAATCGTAGTCCTACCGGACCCAAAACTCCATCGCCGGAGACTTACTGATCCCCCCCTCCGCGGGTCGTGTCGGGCTGATCGCGCCAACCCACAGCCCGCTAGCAGATAAGTTTCAATACCCATTCCTTACGTGTAGATAGACTACACATGAGAATGAAGGCGGTTTAATGTGACCTACAGTCACCTTTTACTTGTTCACAGTGGGGTATTTTGGCTGAAAGGTCACGGGGCAGGGCAACAGAGCGGAGACGTCAAACCCCACCCGAGCCATACCAGAAGAGAAAGTTATTTCCTCCTAGGGAGGGGGAGGGGCCAGGCTCTGTCCCTGGGGTGCCTTGGGGGGGACGTCTGCCCCCTCTGCCCCTCCGAAAATTACGCCACTGTGAACACCTTGGACATGGATATGGAATAGAAACTAAAGTGTGGCATGGCAGTCATGAATCCTCCTTCCATTTGAAAGTCAACTTTGTCAGTCAAGTCCAGTCAACAAGGTTGTGAGAAATTAAGGACATGAAGTTTGAGCGACTTGAACGACTTCTGGACTCCTTCCCGCAAAATGAAGTGCCGGACTTCATTGAGCCTACCATGTGCCGCCAAACAGTTCTAATGTGAACCCTGTTGACGACTTTGTATAGGGTGCATTACAAAGAAAGCAGTCCTCTTGCCCCACACAAGACATCACACCCTGCAGGTGCGGTCCATATATAAAACAAGATTATAGAGTGGATTGTTCACGTGCCAGATCAAGTGCTGAGATTTCCTCAGCACTAGCAAAAAGCTCATTGCCTTCTTCTCAACTCTTGTGAGTAAAATTAATTTTCATATTCCCAATTGCTTTCAATTTTCTCCACTACCTCTAAGCTTAAACAACTAACACCCTTGAACTGAAGGGACAGATCTCTCCCTACTTCTACCCTGAACGTAGTACTTGTTCCATTACACCTAGAAAGGGAAGAACACCAATCGTTAAGATTAGGATTCCAAAGAGTGGCCAAAGAAGTTGATACCCATTTCACAGAGATATAATCATATCACATATCAGTGATACGTGTGTTTCAAACAAATAATAAGGTATGTAATATCTAATATATATAGACGATCGTGACTGACTGACTGACTGACTGACGCTGGGAGAAGAGTGCTCCTCCACAAACAATATCTTGTTCTTGAACGTCATAAATGGCTACCTGCCATGACCATTCTCCTATCTGTGATGGCTTTCCTCCTTTGGACAATGTCACTTGGTAATTCTTTCTCCCACACACTAGGAATACGATAGTACAGAAATACATTTTTAAAAATTAAATATATGTATCAGGTAAACAGGGAAAATAATTGGATTCGAAAAACCGACCAGGCTCACAAAACGGTGAGTTTCCTGTCCATTCTCCATCCTGCGTGCATCTGCGAATCTTNTGAATAGATGAGTCAAGAAACAATTTTACTTTCATCTAATATACTGTATATATACGCCACAAGGGAATACACGCCATAGGGGCACACCATTTCAGGGAACATATTTTCAAATAGTTCTCTTTGCGTCTATCAAACGAAGACCCAGGGAAAGATGTAACATGGCAAGAATGTGACTGGTGAAGCAGTCCGCCAAATGACAAGTGTCAAATTTACAAATTTACATATCTAACAATTGGGATGCTGCAGAAAACGTCAGAATTTGGAAGTAAATGCCATGGGGGCACACATTTCAAAGAATATATTTTCAACTAACTTTTTTTGCATTAACCTGATTAACATGGAAAGCTGATACTTTGCATGAATGTTACTACTGACACAATGAGTTACATGAAAATGTTATGTCTCGAAACATCCTCTGCGGAAATTTTTTCGAGAGGCGATGTTTTGAAAGAAAATTGTCTGGGCGAATTGGACAGAAATGAAAAGGTGAAACTTGGCACAGGTATAGGTGAGATGACATTACTGACCTGAGGGAGTATTCAGCTTTAATGGGGCATCCCCTCCGGGCATAGGCTTTGGGTGGGTCGCTTTTCCAAAAACATTTTTTTTCCGCCAGCAAAAAGGGAAGACGTAAAAGATTGAGACTGGGTGGCATGGAAATCCCTGAGTCTATATTTCAAAAGAATAACATATTTCATTTAAAAAAAACCATTAGGGCACTTTTTTCAGTCCCATTTTCCTGATTATATTTCATCCAACAAAACAAAGACAGAAGAGTATACTTCCCTCAGAATTACCTGTTTGACAGCTGAGCAGAGGAAAAATACTAATTTTGCAATATGACTTCTTAGCGTAGATCATTGGAGAGAAGTATTTTAAAATGTATTCTCCACCCTTAAAAAAGGGACACAAAAAAGATTTGAAGTTAGGCACACATAGAATCATAGAGGTAATGATTTTGATAAAAATGAAGACTTTCAACCCCATATGTCATGTATTCAATATTTCAATGGGGACGTACTTTAAATACGTGTTTCCCATTTCGCAAGAAATGTATGAATGAATCATTATCCAAGGTAATAGCGAGCTTGTTTGCCCGAAGGTCAAATAAACTCGCTAGTATGATATATAGACGATCGTGACTGAGTGACTGACGCTAATTCTAACCATGTTCGAGAGAAGTGAGAAATCTGAAACTTGGTTCACAAGTAGCTATTGGGATGTAGAGTTCAGAAAAAAATCCAACTTTGGAGGTACATGCCTTGGGGGGCATGTACAAAATTTCGTGGAGGACTGATTTTGCAAGCCTACACCTACGCCTTTTTCAGGCACACGTTCCTTTCTCTGCCGTTGAAGGAAGTGTGTGTAACTGCAAGGTAGTTCGCTCAGGAGGAACTCCTACTTCGTGAGGGGTGGGGTTACAAGCCATAGGGATAATTTTCAAGGGGGCTCATTTCGCTGGCCTAGGCCTAACCCATGGATGCACACTTAGGCCAATACCATTCTCATGCACTCTCTTCTTCAAAGTAAGCAGAATGGAAAACAGGTGTTTGCTTGAAAGCTACAGATAACAATTCGACATTGGAGGTACGTTCCTTGAAGGGACCTATATGTAACCTTTAGATGGACGCTGAGGCCTACGTCGATCTCGACTCTATGGCATCGAGGAAATTTTCGGCCTAGCTGCCTTAGCATGCGGCGCGTGGTCTTTGTTCCAGGCCTTTCTAGGTCATTGGCTAGGTTTAAGAACTTGTGTTGATGCGCACCGGTATGCTTGTGCATGCGAATCGGTTTGATATTTTTTTTTTATCAGAGAAACAGCAAGGAAGATTTTCGTTTCGTTTCATGATTCAGAACTTGAATCAGTTGTGCACTCGAATACTTAAGACCTTAGTCTGCCAACTCATGATGGAAATCAAGACATTGACTGGGGCAAACAATTTCTATAATGAATTGGAATCAATCCCACCGAACCTAATATTTGTAGGGGAGATTGGGGCACCTTAGGTCAGTGTCCGCGGTACGATTCGTCATCCCCATATTCATCGCTAAAATGAGCATCAGTTGACTGAAAGACATCCCAAAAGGAAGTCTCATAAGAAGAGGAGAAGCTATTGAATACTAATGCACTCCACCAAAGTCATATAGAAGTATTAAAAACGTTTTAGCGAAAAATAATATACAATTACTTTTCGCGTCGAAGAATATCACATCTGCTGGTGCGACCCTGCGGAGTCTTCCGTTTCTTTGGGCGCTGTATTAGATTGAATAATCTCTGTAAAGGAAGTCTTGATCTGCATTGGTAATCATCACAAAATATTTCACGGACTGAGTTATACCCAATGTACCGAAATAGAGAGACCCATCGTGCCCCAGCAAGAGCCATTGAAATGCTTTCAACGTCTAAACTAGACTAAGTTGATATTGTACCACATATGCGCAGACATTGTAATACCGATTTGCCGAATACAATGCCAGTTAGAATCAACAGTAAGCATAAAATATTTTGGAAAATTCCGAGTCTCCATCGCAAAAATTTCCGACTAAGAGCACGTGAACCTGCATTCCTTATAATGGACAGATAAATTTTCCTGCATGTCCTCGGGAATCCACCTTCCTATTATTTGCGGAAATTTCCCCTTCTTTTTCACAAAAATATTGCGGCTAATAGACTTACATTCGGATTCCGAAGTTCAAGCGAACGATCCTTTTCTTCATTCGTCTCGGAATAGCCTGTTTTAAAAATTCTTGGAATAACCTTCCCAATCGTTCGGACCAGAGCCCATGAAAAGAAAACCTGGCCAACTGGGGTTGCACTTTTCGACGCATCTGATTGGCTGACGCGCATGGGCGCCATTTTTGCTCCAGTTGCTGCATGTACATGGTCCTTGTAATGCACGTGAAGTGACTTTTTCGTGTTGATTGTAGAGCAATAATGCCGCGCTATTTGGATGTAAAACACTCAAACGGGTCTGAGAAAGGTTTTCGTCTGTTTCTGTTTCTGATAGACGCCCGGAGAAGATACCTTTGGGCTACGAGAGTGAAACGTCAATATTGGGAGCTTCAGGATTGATTTCACTTACATGAGGTAACCATAGCATATGGCCTAGCCGATCGAGTAAGGAGCCCTTTTGGGGGTCGGGACAACATTGCCGCAACTATACGCAATTATTCTTTCATCTTTCGCGAGGTGCAGGCCGCCGTGAACCTCAAAATTGAAATTATGAAGGCAAAGCAGAGAGTGCCGAGTTTCAGAGCAGCTCTTTTTCTGATGGGGAAAGAGATCTACCTGTATGATATTCTCTCCCCTGTATCCGAGATGGAAATACGCACGAAATTGCTATTCTTCTTGCCGATGAAAACGATGCGCTTACCAAAGCACCACGAACTCGTCATTAAGGAGATATCGGAGGCTAGTGGGAGGCATCTACCATTCGGCTCGGAAACAAAGTGTCGGGTGGCTTCCCGAAGGTGCCTATATGGAAAGGCCGGAAGGATAAGAGAAGAGTTTTCCAAGAATATTCGTAGCAGGCGTTTCGACGCGAATGAGGAAAAGTATATTTCTCTTAAACGTCGGAATTCGAACGGAAGAAAAAAGAAAAAGTCCGGAAAGATAATGAAGTGGGATTTCTGAAGAAAGGTGTGAAATATTTTTCAAGCAGGAAGGGAAATCCCAGTTTACATGTTCTTAGCAATTTTTACTACGAAAAATTGGAAATTTCCGAAATTTCCGAAATTTGTTTTCAGTGCACTGTAAAAAAAAATTAGGGAATTTCCGATTATTCTTCGTAGACCTATTAATACATGCGAATTCCGACGTTCGAGCGAACGACCCTTTTCCTAGTTCGTGCCAGAAAAACCTGTTTCGAATATTCACCGAAATATCCTTCGTGATCGTTCGGACCTTTCGGTATTGCCATCGCGAGGAAGCCACCCGATATCTTTAGTTTCCGACCCGAACGATAGATGACTCCCTCTACCCTCCGATATCCTCTTAAATATGAAACCATGATGCATCGAAAAATGTATAGTTCTCATTCTCAAGAAGAAATGTATTTTCATGTATATTTCCCTGTCGGATACAGGGGAGATGAAGAGCATCACAGCTTCTTCATGCTGGGAGGGTAACTGCTCTGAAACTCAGGACGACCTGTTTCACCGACATTATCTACATTTCCTGACTGCCGGCGACCGGCAAGTCCTGGACCAATCAAAGTATAAAAGATTCAGGATTCGGTCGTTCTTCCCTAACACTCTCTATTTGAGAAGAGAGGGGAGTGAGAATGGGTCACAGTCTCTTCAAAAGTGATTAAAAGGAGGTACTGAGTAATAGTGTTTGTGAATAGAACGTACTGCATCTCCATGATACGGATGCGCCAAATACTCATCTAATATATATAGACGATCGTGACTGACTGACTGACTCTAATTCTAACCATGTTCCACAAAGGTTAGAAATCTGAAACTAGGTACACATGTACCTTTTGGGTTGCAGAGTTCAGAAAAAATCTGACTTCTGAGGTACATGCCCTAGGGGTACATATTTTGGGGGGAGAAGTTTTTTTAAAAATATATATCATGATGGATAAGAACACTTCTAATATATATAGACGATCGTGACTGACTGACTGACTGACTGACGCTAATTCTAACCATTTTCCAGAAAGGTTAGAAATCTGAAACTTGGTTCACATGTACCTTTTGGGTTGCAGAGTTCAGAAAAAATCCTACTTAGGAGGTACATGCCCTAGGGGTACATATTTTGGGGGGAGAAGTTTTTTTAAAATATATATCAAGAGGGATAATGATCGAATCGAGAGATCCCGTTTCGGTGGTGTAGTGGTGGCACGTCGGACTTATAATCGGGAGGCCCATGTTCAATTCCCACCAATTCCCTGTCTTTCTTTTCTTCTCTTGCCTTCCATGTCCCGTTGCTTGAATAAAACGGAGAGAAATGGAAAGCTAAAACGTGGCATAGACGTGCCTAACAAAACGATGAGTTCAGGAAAAATGATTAGATCCATGTCCATGTCCAAAAATTAGATCCATGCCCTGGGGGCATATTCTTGGGGGCTGACGTTTTCAGGTATTTTTTGTCCTGGTGTATTGAGCTAGCGTGTAAAGATGAAACTTGGTACATAATTACCTAACAGGATGCTGCGTGCAGAAAAATTCAGACTTTGGAATGAAATGCCCTGGGGGCATGGCTTTCAAGGGGAGATGTTTTCACATAATTGTCGTGGTGAATTGGACAGAAATGGAAAGGTGACACTTGGCACACGTATAATTGATTTGGAATTATTGAGTTGAGAGAGTATTCAGCTTTCATGGTTCATCCCCTCCGGGCTTAGCTTTTGGGTGCGTCGGCTTTTCCAAACATCATTTTTCATCAGCGAAAAAGGCAAACGTATAATATTGAAACTTTGTGGGCGTGTGGGCACTGAGGCTTGATTTCGGTAAAAATGGTAATTATCAGTTAAAATGCCCGAGGCCACGTATTTTGCAAATTTTCCTGAATTTTCTCATCCAGCAAAATGGAGGGTGCTAGAAAGTTTAAACTTGACAAAGAAGTACATGATGAATAGATGAATCAAGAAACAATTCTACTTTCATATTTCATATTATATATTGATGATAGTGAGTAGCTGACTGACATATTCACATGATGAGTTCAGGAAAAATTCCACTTTTGTGATACACGCCAGAGGGGCACACCATTTCAGGGAACATATTTTCAAATAGTTTTCTTTGCGTCTATCAAACGAAGACCGAGGGAAAACTGTAACATGGCAAGAACGTGACTGGTGAAGCACTCAGCTCAAATGACAAGTGTCCAATTTAAAAAATATTTTTGGGGACTTGTTTGGGGAAATAACGTTTTCAAAGAATTTTAAATATCCTAGCAAATTGGGCAGAAATCGAAAAATTGTAGCTGGCGCACGCATAACGGACATGATGTTTATATAAGGAATAATTTAACTTTCGTTGAGCCTCTACTGGAGGACAGCTTTTGGGCTTTTCAAGTATATTTTTTACCTCCAGCATATAGGGGAAACGAATATGGTTAAGACTGTGTGGCATGGAGTTCCATGAGTCTATATTTCAGAAAAATGAAAAAAAGAAATTTTTTTTAAATCAGGATATTTTTAAAGTCCCATTTTCGTGATTTTTGATCCAACGAAACAGAAACAGGAAATTTAAAACTCCCTCAAAAGTACCGGTTTGATTGCTGAGTACAGGAAAAATCACACTTTTGAAATATGCACCCTTAGCGTAGATTATAGTAGAGAAGTATTTTAAAATGTATTCTCCACCCTTATAAAAATAGGGATTCATTAGGAAGTCATCGAGAGATGCCATAGTACGCCAATGTTTCGGTGGTGTAGTGGTAGCACATCTGATCGGCAATTAGGAGTCCTGGGTTCAGTTCCCGGCCATTCCAGGCCTTTTTATTGCTTCTCTCGCACTTCCATGTCCCGTTGCTTCAATAAAACGGAGTGACATGGAAGGCTGAAACATGGCATGTACCGAAACGATGAGTTCAGGAAATATGTAAACTTTCAGATCCATGTCCTTGGGGTATATTATGAGGAGCCGACGTTTTCAAGTATTTTTTTTTTGTCCTGGCGTATTGATCTAGTGTGGAAAGATGAAATTTGGTACATAACTACCTATTGGGATGCTGCAGAAAACTTCAGAATTTGGAAGTAAATGCCATGGGGGCACACATTTCAAAGAATATATTTTCAACTAACTTTTTTTGCATTAACCTGATGAACATGGAAAGCAGACATTTTGCATGAATGTTACTACTGACACAAAGAGTTAAACAAAAATGTTCTGTCTCGATACATCCCTTGGGGAAATGTTTTCGAGAGGCGATGTTTTGAAAGAAAATTGTTTGGGCGAATTGGACAGAAATGAAAAGGTGAAACTAGGCACAGGTATAAATGACATGATATTACTGACCTGAGGGAGTATTCAGCTTTAATGGGGCATCCCCTCCGGGCATAGGCTTTGGGTGGGTCGCTTTCCCAAATACATTTTTTTTTCCGCCAGCAAAAATGGGAAACATAAAAGGTTGAGACTGGGTGGCATGGAAATCCCTGAGTCTACATTTCCAAAGAATAAAATATTGCAGAAAAAAACCATTAGGGCACTTTTTTCAGTCCCATTTTCCTGATTATCTTTCATCCAACAGAACAGAGACAGAAAATTATACTTCCCTCAGAATTACCTGTTTAACAGCTGAGTAGAGGAAAAATACCAATTTTGCAATATGACTTCTTAGCGTTGATTATTGGAGAGAAGTATTTTAAAATGTATTCTCCACCCTTAAAAAAGGGACACAATAAAAGATTTGAAGTTAGGCACACAGAATCATAGAGGTAATGATTTTGATAAAAATGAAGACTTTCATCCCCATATGTCATGTATTCAATATTTCAATGGGGACGTACTTTAAATACGTGTTTCCCATTTCGCAAGAAATGTATGAATGAATCACTATCCAAGGTAATAGAGCGCCGAAGGCACGACAAGTGCAAGACGCTAGTATTATATATAGATGATTGTGAGTAGCTGACTGACATAAGTAAAATAGCAAATCACATGCTGAGTTCAGGAAAAATTCCACTTTGGTGATACACGCCAAAGGGGCACACCTTTCCGGGGAACATATTTGGAAATAGTTCTCTTTTCTTGAATCAAACCCATGGAAGACCATTGAAAGCTGTAACATGGCATGAACGTGAATGGGGAAACACTCAGTCAAATGTCAAATGTCAATTTTCCAATATATATTTTTGGGCCTATTTCTTGAGGACGTAACGTTTTCAAAGAATTTCAAATATCCTAGCGAATCGGGCAGAAATAGAAAAATTGTAGCTGGCGCACGCATAAAGGACGTGATGTTGATTTAAGGAAAAATTCAACTTTTGCTGGAAAAGCAACCCAGCAAAATGGGGAAACATATAAGGCTGAAAGTGGGTGGCATAGAGTTCCCTGAGTTTATATTTCAGAATAATGATAAGAATTTCATTTAAAAAATCAGAATACTTTTTTTAAGTTCCAAATATGTGAATTATTTTTCGATTAAACGAAACAGAAGCGGAAAATTAAAAATTCCTTACAGAAGTACCTGTTTGATGGCTGAGTACAAGAAAAATCCTACTTATGAAGTATGCCTCATGAGCATACATTATAGGACGGAAGTATTTGAAAATTTATTCTCCACCTTTGCAAAAAGGGACACACAAAGAGATATCAAGTTAGGCACACTAGAAATAATAGAAGTAATGATTTTGATAAAAATTTGGACTTTCGTCCCCATGTCACACATTCCAATGGGACTCACTTTAAATACGTGTTTGCCATTTCGCAAAGAAAAAATTAATTAAGCACCATCCAGGGTAAGGGAGCGCCGAAGGCGCGAGCACAGCGAGTTTGTTTGCCCAAAGGGCAAACAAACTCGCTAGTAGATTAATAACGGGAGGTTTCGTAATGATAATAAAGATCCGTTCATTATGCAGTATTTAGAATGGGAAGGAGCCGTTTTTGAATAATGAAGAGAATTGAGGAAAATGCGAATGAGACGAAAATTACTTTCCTGAACGGGAACTCGATTCTGACAATGGATGGGCATTTTCCGAAAAAGGAGAGGAACGCTCCATTACCCGCTTTCGTCGGAAAGATCGATTTCCAGGTTTTTTTTCGAGGTTTTTTCGGAACTGCAGGTTTTACGTTAAAAATGAGAGACATACTTTCCGCTATGAATCGGAATCCGCTTCTCCGCGCATTAGTCGGAAACCCTGTTTCCGATGCCTCAGTCGGAATTATTATTTAGTGTGTGAAGAGAAACAGAACTGAAAGAGCCTGAAACTGCCCGGTACAATGTGCTCCACTCTCCTCAAAATCCTCTGGTGCATGATTTATCAAACTATATTTTTTAACAAGATCATCACGGGATATATATACATCACACTTTTTCACCTTCCAGGGTTTTCTTCATTCAAGACAATGCAGCAGTATCGGAGCTAAAAGAAGAAACCTTCCAGAAACTTACATTGCGAATAATACAGATTCTTAGGAGTGCAGTAAGGAATATTCATCCATCATTCTTATCACCGTTGCAACCTCATCTCGAACTTTTCGACATTTCTGACAGTCGGCTGGAAGATTTTCCCTTTCCTAATCTTCACGAATTCAACCGCTTGAGACACATCATCATTAGCAACAATTTTTTTACCTCTATACCAGCCTTCAATAGCAGCATCTTAGAAATACTCAATCTTCACACCAACAAGATCACAAAAACGGAGCTCGATGGATCGACGACTCCCAATTTATGGGACCTCAGGCTCGGCGACAATTTGTTGACCTTTGTCCCAGTCTTCAAGAGCGACAATCTTCAACTACTCGGTCTTCAGAAGAATCAGATCACGAGGGTCGAGTTAGATGAATGGGCGACTCCCAGATTGAGAGAAATGGACCTCTCCAACAATTTGTTGACCTCTATACCAGCCTTCAGGAGTGACAGCCTAGAAAAATTAATACTTGAATCCAATAAGGTCACGAGCGTGGAGTTCGATGGATGGACGACACCCAAATTGAGAGACCTCAGGCTCAATGACAATTTATTGAGCTTTGTCCCGGCCCTCAAGAGCGACAGCATTGAAATACTCGGTCTCCACAATAATCAGATCACGAGCGTCGAGTTCGATGGATGGGCGACTCCCAGATTGAGAGAACTCGCTCTTTACAACAATTTATTGACCTCTGTTCCGGCCTTCAAGAGCGACAGCCTAGAAATACTCTTTCTTCATGGCAATAAGATCAGGAGTGTGGAGTTCTATCAATTGACGACTCCCAATTTGAAGAATATCAATCTCTCCGAGAATTTGTTGACATCTGTACCGGCATTCAAGAGCGACAGCCTGGAAAGACTCGTTCTTCACAGCAATCAGATCACAAGCGTGGAGTTCAAGGAATGGAAGACACCCAAATTGAGGGAGCTCTGGCTCCACAACAATTCGTTGACCTTTCTCCCGGCCTTCAGTAGCAACAGCCTAGAAGTGCTCAATCTCCACACCAATATGATCACGAGTGTGCAGTTAGACGGATGGGCGACTCCAAGATTGAAAGGATTAGACCTCTCCGTCAATTTGTTGACCTCTGTACCGGCCTTCAAGAGCGACAACCTAGAAGTACTCTTTATTCGCATCAATAAAATCACGAGTGTGGAGTTCGATGGACGTACGACTCCCAATTTGAAGCAACTCGACCTCGCTAACAATTTGTTGACTTCTGTAACGGCGTTCAAGAGCGACAGTAGAGAAATACTCGGTCTTCAAAACAATCTGATCGTGAATGTGGAGTTCAACGAATGGGTGGCTCCTAGATTGAGACAACTCGACCTCTCCAACAATTCATTGACTTCTGTAACGGCTTTCAAGAGCGATAGCCTAGAAATACTTGGTCTTCAAAACAATCGGATCATGAGTATGGAGTTCGACGGATGGGCAACTCCCAATTTGTCGGTATTCAACATTAGTGAGTATTAGATATCAGGTTTTGTTTCCTTATCACCATTGATAGATCCTAGTTATAGAATGCTCAAAATCCTGTAATTATTTCAAAACTGCATTCTAGATAAGTTATGGCTAGAAGTGGCAATTAGCAACGGATTTTTTTCCGAAAATCCCTTCGCGAATGTAGTCGCTTCAATATTTCAGCATCCAAAATGCTTGCTGCAACCTTTCCCTTATATTGTGCTTCTGAAGCCGAATGTTCGTCCACCTAGAAGTTAATGATGTTTTGCGATTTAACTTGAAACTTTGTATTTGTGAAACCGACTTCTATGGTAAACTCTTAGGAAATTCCTAGCGGTTAGGGAGTAGAAAGTGAGCACTTTGTCAGCAATTTCAAACGTACTTTCCTATTGCTCACTATATACTCCCTCATCGCTGGTTTTGAAGTGAACACCTTGTATTTCTTCGCCACGTCATTAGATGGAGGTAAGGGATTCTCATATTTTGCACAGTACACGAAAGTTCCCTTCTATCTTTCCCTGGAATCGTCCCTCGCATGATTTTTCAGTACCTCGCCATATGTCTCGACTAGCGTCATTATCGGAATCTATAAACACGGTCACTTGCTTTTTCATTTGCTCTCCACATATTCAAGACAGGTTCAAAGAGTCCAGGTCATAAACAAATACTTATTCTTGTTGTGAATCCTTTTAAAATTCGGAAGTATCATCTCCGGAGGTGGTATAGAACATAGGGTGTGTCAGTGAACTCAAGTCTGCCATATTCTCAACTTGATGGGAGGATGAGGAAATGAAGGACTGATTCATTGGACACTGCATGGAACTGTACGAGGTGGTCCTTCCTCTGAAATGTACTGTAATCACTACAGTCAGAGGAACGTCAGCGCCTTTACCCCTCTATGTTTCCTACATATCTCTATCCATACTTTGGATCGCAAGCCCTTGAGGTAAAAAACAAAAACAAAAATGAGAGCGAAAGTGACATACAGAACTCCCAAAATTTCCCCATTTTGAATCTATATGAAAATCCCGCGTTTAAAGATATTAAAATAATTATTTCACTGGAATATAAAAATGCATAGAAAAAGAAACTCCTCAAATTAAATTTAATAGTGGAGAGTCAATAGAAATTGCTCAAAAATTTAAATAAATTATCATTCTAACAAGTAGACAACGATCAAAAGTGCCAAATTAACTCATGTATTTCTTCATATTTTTGTTTCAGTCACTCATTCCAAACTGAATGAATCAATTTGAAACAAAAAATAAATAATATGACTTTACAAAGGTATTATTTACATCACCCGGCACATGCGAATCTGGTCCTGCTTCTTTCCATCATCACTGTAAAAAAAAATCCAGAAATTTAAAAGTATCTAGTGAAAAAACTTTGGACTAAGACCACGTAAACCCGCATTCCCTCTAATGGACAGTAAATTTTCCCTGTATATCCTCGGAAATACCCCTTCCTTTCTTTTTACGAATTTTCCTCTTCTTTTACACAAAATATAACGACTGAGGAACATACATTCGAATTCCAAAGTATAAGCGAACGATAATTTTCATCATACTTTTCGGAAAATCCTGTTTTGAATATCTTCGGAAAAACCTTCCCAATCTTTCAGACCTTTCCGCGTCGACACCTTAGGGAAGCAACTCGACACCTTTAGTTTACATTTCGAATGGTAGATGACTCCCAGTAGCCTCCGATATCCCCACAATTACGACACCGTGATGCATCGGAAAATGCAGTTTTCATTCTCAAGAAGAAAGGTATTTTTATGTGTATTTCCCTCTCGGATACACGGGAAATGAGGAGCATCACAGCTTCTTCTTCCTGTTGGGAGAGGCACTGATCTGAAACAATGGAAACAGTTCATCACCGATATCACCTACATATCCTGGCTGCCGGCGACCCGCATTTCTCGGGATAAACAGTATAAGAGGTGCAGGACTCGGTCCTTCTCCCCTAATACTCTCTCTTTGAGAAATAAGAGAGACGAGGATAGGCTGCGGACTTTTACCAAAGTAATTAAAAGGAGGTACTGAATAATCACGTTAGGTAATAGAACTTACGGCTTCTCTGTGATAAGGATGCACCAAATACTCACGGATTAATAAGGGCAGGTTGCGTAATGATAATGTAATCCTATTAATCATGCAATATTTCGAAAGGAAAAGAACCATTTTTAAATAATGAAGGCAATTAAGGAAAACCTAAATGAGCTGGAAATTTACTTATGTAAACGGAAACCAGATTCCAAGCATGGATTAGATTTTTCGGAAAATGATAGGAAAGCACCATTACTCGCTTTTGTCGGAGGAATGGATTCCGAGGTGTTTTCAGAACAGAATGCTTAAGCTAAAAAGGAGGAGACATGGTTTCCGCTATAAATTGGAATTCCCTACTCTGCACATCAGACGGAAACCCTGTTTCCGTCGCCTTAGTCTAAATAATTTTATTTTTTTCAATGAGCTCACTAATCTTATTTTCCTTTCCATTCAGGTAGCAATCCCTTATTGAAGTTTCCATCTACAATAGTCAAAGGCATGAAGAAACTGGAGAAGTTTTTGTGTCAAGGAGCCACCCTTGGTCCCACCCTTTCAAGCGGTTTCCTGGAATTCCAGAGCAACGCCTTGAAATTAGTTGACCTCCGGAACAACGGAATATCCAGACTGGAGCCTGGAGCCATCTCAGGTATGATCTTCCATCAGAATCGATAACCGTAGGTTATAAAAGCTATCGCCTCATCAACGTCATGAATTTTCGTTAATAAATTCTGTCCATACAGGGTATTATGCAAAGACGTTCCTCTCCATTCGAAAGGAAAAGGATCATTCGTTTGAACTTTGGAGTTCGAATGTAGGTCCCTTAGCCGTAATATTTTGTGAAAACGAATGGGAAAATTCCACAAATAAAAGGAAGTCGGATTTCCGAGCATATGCAGAAAAATGTTTCCGTCCATTGTAAGGAATGCAGGTTTAAGTGCTCTCAGTCAGCATTTTTTACGATTTAGCCTAGGAAATTTTACAATTTTTTTCCCTTTACCGGGAGAGTTTTTTTTTTCTTTGAGGGAGCGGATCCTTACCTTCTTTTTGTCATCAAATAAGGCGACATTGTATTACTAAATGAAATAGTTCGTTCCCTCCGTCTGGGAGGAATATTACACGATTAAGTTAAACATTCATGATTCCTTATTTTGCCATTACTGCTGTGATACTGTAGTCATCATGAAGCATTAGGCTTCCAAAAATGTATGCATTCTAAAAACTCAATCCGATACTCCTGATGCTGAAACTAACTTAATGTGGTAATAAGTGTTTTGTAAGATTCATACTAATTTGTCACTTAATTTAAAAGATGCGAACGCTGAATGTACATGTGTTTAATGCATTTGAAGCCACCAGGTTTTCTAACAATGGCCTGCTCGGAAGCTCCGAAGGTTGGGAGCTTGTTTGGCCATCGGGGAAAAAAATGAAAATATCATTACCTCACTGCAAGTGCATTTCAGCTCTTCAAGTTTTTTACTTAAGAAAAAAAATCCTGAAGAGTAAGATTTCGATATCCAATCAATTCAAATGCCCTTTGAGAAGCCAATGATTCCGAAACTGCGATATTTAAATGAATATACTTTTGCCAGGAAGTACACCTTGATAAGCTGAACTTAGCGATGACAAAAGCTAAATTTTTATAATAATATGCCATTTTGGCGGTAAGGTATCAATATACTCTTCGCCAAAGAAATCAGGACCAAGGAGTTCAGTAATCTTGAAGAAATTTTGTAAACTTGCTTATACCAGTTTCCTATGAGGTTCATCAAAATTTCAAGACTGTGGGATGAAATATTAGCGGAGAAAACATGCCAATAACTCCAATTTCAATAGCGGCAATGGGGTCACACTAATCGCCCAAAAATGGTTATCTAGGTGATTTTTATAGGAGAAACGCAAAAACTCTTAAAGATGCGCTGAAACTCAAGAAAAATTTTGAAGAAATTCAGAAAAAACTTGCGAAATGCTGTAAAAAATGGGGAGAAAGGCAACGCCATTAATGACGCCCGTTTCCTGGCTTTCCTTCCCTCAAGCGGTCATGCTAAAATTAGGCGAAAATGAATTAGTCCAGAAGTAAAATGTCGAAATGGAATATTGTAGAATACCAGAATGTCGAAAGTAAAAAATAGCGAAAGTATAAAATGTCGAAACGGAAATGGTCGAATCAATCTTTTTCAAGTCAAGGAATCCGCGAGGTAAACTCTCGTCAACTTAGAAGTTTAGATTGTGTGCAATGGCTCGCAGGTACTCCAATGCACCTCGATTGATGTTATCATCGCGTATTACTTTCGGTCGTGCATCGCGGGTAACATCCTGCTTCCTCCGTTTTTTCGATGGATGGCCGATTTCTGGCGCTTGCTTCTTTTGTAATGCTTGAGGGAGGTAAAACACATCAGGATGGCACTTCCCATGATGGAATTTAAACGGTGATGCCATCCTTCAAGGTCATTATTTGTCCGAGGCTCGTTGGATTTGACACGATCGATCACATTCCACAAGGCCCGGCGGAAATGCTGCACACCTTCGCGTTCTCCCACGCGGCCGGACACTTTCACACGCCTGGCCACACCGTGTGGTATGGGAACCAGAATTCAACATGGTCTCAGTCTGGAACACTATCTCCCCATTAGTAGGAGCTGGAGAACAATATGAAAGATAAGCGTCAGGTCATGAATCAGTCGACTCGTTGGACTCCCAATTTTTCGTGTGAATTCAAGATTTTGACATTCGACGAGTTTTCGACCATTTTTCGCATGCGCCTTCTTGGATATTCGGCGAATGTTACATTCGACTTTTGTTTGCGGGGACGTTCTGTCCCAGTGACGATTTCCCTCTGGGGCATTTTTGCTTTTCAACCTTTTTTATTTCGACTTTTTTTTTTAACCGAATCCCCCTCAAGCCACTTTCCTATAGGTCCGAAGT
Organism: Darwinula stevensoni; assembly: GCA_905338385.1. Taxonomy (NCBI): domain Eukaryota; kingdom Metazoa; phylum Arthropoda; class Ostracoda; order Podocopida; family Darwinulidae; genus Darwinula; species Darwinula stevensoni. The sequence continues at coordinate 23,993 of CAJPEV010001104.1, forward strand.
TCGGCGTCTAACTGGGAGGCAGGGCCAAGATGAGGTCTCTGGAGGCAATATCAAAAAGTACCTATGATATTTCATTCACTGGGAGTAATTGTGATGTATGTATCAGAAGATATAGCAGATCTAGAAAGGTCATACTTGCAACAAGCATAACTGACGTGATGGTGAGCTCAGGAAAAATTCAACTTTTATGGTGCATTCCGTCAATGCATGGCTTTAGCATGGGTCGGCATTTCCATATATTTTTTTTACACCAGCGATAAAGGGCAAACGGGTAAGGTTGAAACTTTATTTGCATGAATTTTTCGGAATACTGTTTTCGGTGTAAAAATTTTTTTCAAGTAAAACACCTCCTGGCACATTTTTTTTTAAATAGGCGCATTTTCCAGATGCTTTTTCGATCCAATGAAATAGAGGGAGATAGATAAGTCTTGGGTCAGGAGTATCTGTTCGATTGCTGAGTGCAGATAAATCCGACTTATGAAATGTGCCTGCTGGGCAGATTATGGGAGGGTATTATTTCAAGATACTTGAAAATGATATTTGATTTTTTTCCCGCTGACAAAAAGGAGCACATAGATTCGAAGTTTGGCATACAAGAAATCATCGGAGTAAAGATTTCGATTTTTAAAAATCTAGGTTACGTCCTCTTACGACTTATATATTATATTTCGACTTATATTCTTATATTTCGACTGAGATGTACTTTAAATAAGTTGTTGCCATTTCGAAAATGAATTGATGAATTAATCGCTATCCTAGATAATGGAGAGCCGAAGGTGTGACCATAGTATAGCAAGTATGGATATTGTAAGTTGGTTATTTGTATCCAAGAGTAAAGCTTACACATATCACCATGATATGTCACATCAGGGGCGACTTCCTCGGAAAAATCCATTAAGTTTTCAATGTTCAAAATTCATTTAAGCTTTGAATATACGAATTTGCAGCCTACTATGCGCTACAAAAATATAATGCATTTCAAATCCATTCTCACATCAACCAATGCGGTAAAACTCCTTTGGTCATAAGTGTTTTTCATTTTGGCTTCAATTTACTTCTGATTGTCTGAGGTCATTGACAGCCTCGTGTTTGCAACATGAAGCTAGAAGAGATTCCCCTGCTTCATTCATGTTGCATGTGAAATGTCCCCTTGAATTTTTTCCTCCTCTCCGAAAATTCATTTTTCCAAGAACTACTTATTTGCCCAATTTCACTCTTCTTTATGTACCTCTTTCACTGGGACAAAAAAAAAGTGTCACGGTACACGTCTCCCGAAGAATATATAATGCTGGGAATGGAACCCAAAACATGATACAGCGACTTATTGCTTAACATAATCGATCACGTCTACCCCACTCATCGGTTATTTTCTCCGATATTTCATTTTTTTCGGGCCAAATTGAAATGCGCTGAAAGTGACGGAAATGTTACTGATTATCTGAAGATTGAGTGTTATTCTTCTCAGAAATGCATGCCGGACAGAAACTTGCCTGCACATTGAATCGGGCCAGTCGGTCCTTTTAAGGATGATAATGTGCCTTCCATGTAAATTCCATGTAAAATGTCACTTGTTTAAGGAAAATGATAATATTATGAAACAAGCTTAATTTCATTAATTACCATTCATATATACTGGCAATGAAGTAAGCAGAGATGAATCCTCCAACCTTGTTTTCTAGAATATTTTAAAGGACATTATACATTTCATTTTAGATGCTGTGGAAAAAAGTTGGCATAGTACTGGGAAGAATTAATTGCACTTTTCTCATCGCCGAGCAAATTTCCTTTCTCATTTGAAATGCATATTATTCCGAGCCAATGACCCTTTCTGAGGATAGCATTTCTGGTTAATTTGTGTCATTCAATTGGATATGAAATCAGAAATGTGAAAGTATAAGTAATTAGAAGCTATATTCCTCTCTGCAAGTAAATAATAGGGTGACGCTCACTTGCAATCCAATGAAAAGCACCCGAATGAATGCGGAATGAATTAGGATATCGTTATCACGGTAGGCAGAATAAGGTCCCAAAATTACGTAAAAACAACGTCACTCATTTAAACTTCCTGATACGACACATTAATGTTATATCACCTAATGTCAATAAAGGGGACGTTCATTCTAGTGACGTTAGGTTTAGGTATTTACGACATCAATTTCGTTGGAGTGACAGAAAAAGGACATAGTGGACAATGAATGAATATCATGCACATCGTTAAAATGCTGCTTTGGAGCAAGAAGAAATTCACTTTTGAAATTTTGCATTAAAAATCTGCAAACCCGAAGGCAAAATTGCGCACACTAACTTATGGGCCAAGAGTGATGTCACATGAGAAATTTCGTCAATGTGACCCCTTTGGGTCACCGGCCGGCCTACAGCTGATGTGAGATTGAAAGATCCTTGACTATTTTCAAGGTTATGATGAAAAGGTTGGAAGGTGATCCCAGTTCACCTACCATCTTTGTATTGCTTCTACATCAAAGTTCTAATAGGAATTGCTCCAACCAAAGAGGCACACCAAGTAAGCCTTTTTTAACATTTTGAAACTGAGAAGAGTCAAATTTTCATATATCACGAGCACTTAATTTGCAAATTCGAAATATTACTATTATACTCTTTTCTGCAATTTCCGGATTAGGTTTTTTTGCTTAATATGCTAAAAATATGAAATATTTAGCAGCACTATCTTCATCGAAATCACTGCTGCTATAGCTCGTCTCTCTCATAAGACTAATCAAATAAGATTTTGTTTTGGCTGCATATGGTTCCATGAGAGAATTTCGAGACTTGAAAATAAAATATTTTGCTGAATATTGCAATCTTGGAGCATCGGAAACCTAGTGGGGATACACTTGTAAAATACCAATAATAACCAGTAAATTACTTTTAAATTACCAAAAACTAATGCCCACTTCCTCAGTGGGAATTTTACTACCCTAACTCAAGGTAACCCCAAGAGTCTCTAGCTACTTCTTCGCATTGAGCAATTAATTTGCATTCCAGGTTTCAGACCTGATACGACCATTTACCTCAACGAAAACAATATCACTGCATTGTCTGAAGAGAGCTTCCGCCCGATGTTGGACATCCTCTCTATGGGAGATGGTGTCCTTGATCTGAGCGGTGAGTTTTACCGTTTCTCATTCTTGCACAATCTTTGAAATATCTTACATGATTCCTTCGTCAGCATGTTTTTCTCTTTCTTTTCTCTTCATTGCAGACAATCTTATCCAGTGCGATTGTGAAATATCATGGCTAATGCTCGGTCGGAAATATCTAAGAAACTTGTCTGGGAAGTGTAACAATGGAACGGAATTGAAGGACTTCGATTCGAGTTCGTTAAATGCCTGTCCTCGTGAATGCCCGTACCAGTGCATCAACAATTTATGGATATCTCTCTGTACGCCGGGGACGGTGACTCTTTCTCATGTGGACAACTGTCGATCTGGAGAACTGTGCTGCCAGCTAAACATCCCGAAAACAACCACAATGACATCTTCATCAGTACCAGATATCCTCTTTGGTATGTAATATAGAAAGTGGGCCAAATCTTCCAAACAAAAACAGAGAACTGATCAAATGTGTAATACTACATGGTTTCTCAAAAATGTATACACACATGAAAGTGATTGTTAAGTAATTCAGAGAGGTACAATGTTCGGTGTGTGGAGAGGTAAGGGTTTGAATTGCGTGGTTCACCACCACAAATGTTCAAATTGTTCACAGCATCCAGGCACTGTTGACAGTTGACTGTTGGTGAGGTCTATAAGAACATTGTTTGCGCATTACCGTATTGGCAATGTTCTGGGAGACCATATACTCACTGTACCATCAGCATCAAACTTATCATGAATCCTTGAAAGTTCTAGTACATCATGTTGGCATATTTGCAAGTTCATTTCTTCATCTACTTTGCACTTCACATGTGTTCTCAGATTTCCAGAATCACTTAAAAATCAACTTACATTGCTCTAAGGTCAAATGAGCTTGTGTCGTCTTCCGTGACACACTGTCTCGTGGGAAAAAATTGCCTGATGACACGCGATCATTCCATTACACATTGTCATATGTTAGGTACTGTATACGTCACATTAAACATCGATCCTCTTTGAATTATTTAATATATACTATTCATTCAAGTGTGTATACATTTTTGAGACACCCTGTACTTTCGTTCATAAATGAATCCTGGAATACAAAAGACTTGCATAACGGAAAACTAACATGATCCAATGAAATAACGCGTTCAGTTAACAGGTAGCAGAGGTTCTAACGTTTTCCAATTTGTTTTCTGCACATTCCGCCTTTGTGGTTATTGTCATGATCGCAGTTCTGCTTATTTTATCCTCCAACAGGTAGTGTAATTGGATGTGCACATCTAAGTACACCAACGCATGGATCTATTGAGATAGAATCCTGTTCGACTACTTCAGAAATTATTAGTGACAGAAGGGAGACAAAATGCATTCAAGATGGGAAATATGAATTCAAGAGTGTTGTTAGATACTCGTGCAATAAATACTACATTCTAAGGGGACCCAAGATTCGCAGATGCACGCAGGATGGAGAATGGACAGGAAACTCACCGTTTTGTGAGCCTGGTCGGTTTTTCGAATCCAATTATTTTCCCTGTTTACCTGATACATATATTTAATTTTTAAAAATGTATTTCTGTACTATCGTATTCCTAGTGTGTGGGAGAAAGAATTACCAAGTGACATTGTCCAAAGGAGGAAAGCCATCACAGATAGGAGAATGGTCATGGCAGGTAGCCATTTATGACGTTCAAGAACAAGATATTGTTTGTGGAGGAGCACTCATTCAAGAGCAATGGGTACTCACAGCGGCCCATTGTGTCTCTATTCAGGGTACCGATAGACCTCGGACCAAGAAAGATCTTTTGGTTTACCTTGGGAAACAACATCGAGCTAATGTTGAAGACGATGAATACGTGCAGATCAGACAGGTTTGATATACAACAAATTATTGTACTTTCATTCATTCATTTCCGGATGATGGAACTGCTGCAATTTTTTAAATAGGTGTCTCACATATTCCACCATAAGGATTACAGCATTCAAAACTATGACTCAGATATTGCTCTACTGAAATTAACAAAGCCTTCCGTGCTGACTGAGCGAGTGCAGTTGATATGTCTCCCGACCAAATTTGATGTTTCTGACGAAAATCTCCAGGATGGAATATACAAAACTATGACTCAGATATTGCTCTACTGAAATTAACAAAGCCTTCCGTGCTGACTGAGCGAGTGCAGTTGATATGTCTCCCGACCAAATTTGATGTTTCTGACGAAAATCTCCAGGATGGAATGGAAGGATGGGTAAAGTGTGAAATGCCTCTTCTCCCTAAAATACAAAGTCTTCTGGAAGGACGTCGTTCAATGGATCCTTTTTTTTATTCTCGTTGCTCTAGGTTGCCGGTTGGGGCTTTGACGGTTCGGATCTCCCTACGCCCGTCCTGACAGATGTTCAGCTCCCGGTGATTTCCAATAGCTTGTGTCGTCGGGACACCGCATACTTCACAGGGGACATCACCGCCACTCGTACCCTCACCTCAAACATGTTCTGCGCTGGTCATTCTAAAAACACATCTCTTGAAGGTATGAATGATCGCCATTGCAGTGACGTATTGATTTTCTATTCCTGCCTTAAGGCATTCTGAGGCAATAGCATTGGTCGTGCCCCGTGGGCTTGTGTTAATTTCCCTTTTTATATGTATAATGTTTCGTGTTGGTTAACACCTGTTCATATGGTGAGCTTACTTTCTGGAGGAAATATTCAGAATCACGTATGGAACATTCCATGGCATTGCCATCATTTTGAGAGATGTTTTTAAATGTTGAAAAACAATATCTTATATGTTGGCTTTCGATTGATGTACATACATTTCGTTCATTCCTTGGTCTTCTCTCAAATTTCAGGATAATTAGTGATATCAAGAGGCGATTTCGCCCATTTCGATATCACGTGTCGATGTCGAGCGTTCCTTAATTTTAGGGTAGGCCTAAACCTCTTAAAGCTAAATATTTTTGTATTTTTGTTTTGTTACCCGATGTTGGACATCCTCTCTATGGGAGATGGTGTCCTTGATCTGAGCGGTGAGTTTTACCGTTTCTCATTCTTGCACAACCTGTGAAATATCTTACATGATTCCTTCGTCAGCATGTTTTTCTCTCTTTCTTTTCTCTTTATTGCAGACAATCTCATCCAGTGCGATTGTGAAATATCATGGTTAATGCTCCGTCGGAAATATCTAAGAAACTTGTCTGGGAAGTGTAACAATGGAACGGAATTGAAGGACTTCGATTCGAATTCGTTAAATGCCTGTCCTCGTGACTGCCCGTACCAGTGCATCAACAATTTATGGATATCTCTCTGTACGCCGGGGACGGTGACTCTTTCTCATGTGGACAACTGTCGATCTGGAGAACTGTGCTGCCAGCTAAACATCCGGGAAACAACCACAACGACATCTTCTTCAGTACCAGGTATCCTCTTTGGTATGCAATATAGAAAGTAGGCCAAATCTTCCAAACAAAAACAGAGAACTGATCAAATGTGCAATACTACATGCTGTCTCAAAAATGTATACACACATAAAATTATATGTTAAGTAATTCAGAGAGGTACAATGTTCGGTGTGTGGAGAGGCAAGGGTTTGAACTGCGTGGTTCACCACCGCAAATGTTCAAATTGTTCACAGTTAGCATCCAGGCACTGTTGACTGCTGACAGTTGGCTGTTGGTGAGGTCAATAAGAACATTGTTTGCGCATTACCGTACTAGCAATGTTCTGGGAGACCATGTACTCACTGTACCATCAGCATCAAACTTATCATGAATCCTTGAAAGTTCTAGTACATCATGATGGCATATTTGCAAGTTCATTTCTCCATCTTCTAGGCACTTCACATATGTTCTCGATTTCCAGAATCACTTCAAAATCAACTTACATTGCTCTAAGGTCAAGTGAGCTTGTGTCGTCTTGCGTGACACGCTGTCTCGTGGTAAAAAATTGCCTGGTGACACGCGATCATTCCATTACACATTGTCATCTGTAAGGTAAGGTACACGTCACATTAAACATCGACCCTCTTTGAACTATTTAAAATATACTCTTTATTCAAGTGTGCATACATTTTTTAGACACCCTGTACTTTCGTTCATAATTGAATCCGGTAATGCAAAAGACATGCATAACAGAAAACCAACATGATCCAATGAAATAACGCATTCAGTTAAAAGCTAGCAGAGGTTCTAACGTTTTCCAAATTGTTTTCTGCACATTCCGCCTTTGTGGTTATTGTCATGATCGCAGTTCTGGTTATTTTATCCTCCAACAGGGAGTGTAATTGGATGTGCACATCTAAGTACACCGACGCATGGATCTATTGAGATAGAATCTTGTCCGACTACTTCAGAAAATATTAGTGACAGAAGGGAGACAAAATGCATTCAAGATGGGAAATATGAATTCAAGAGTGTTGTTAGATACTCGTGCAATAAATACTACATTCTAAGGGGACCCAAGATTCGCAGATGCACACAGGATGGAGAATGGACAGGAAACTCACCATTTTGTGAGCCTGGTCGGTTTTTCGAATCCAATTATTTTTCCTGTTTGCCTGATAGGTACATTTAATTTTTGAAAGTGTATTTCTGTACTATCGTATTCCTAGTGTGCGGGAGAAAGAATTACCAAGTGACATTGTCCAAAGGAGGAAAGCCATCACATATAGGACAATGGCCATGGCAGGCAGCCATTTATGACGTTCAAGAACAAGATATTGTTTGTGGAGGAGCACTCATTCAAGAGCAATGGGTACTCACAGCGGCCCATTGTGTCTCTATTCAGGGTACCGATAGACCTCGGACCAAGAAAGATCTTTTGGTTTACCTTGGGAAACAACATCGAGCTAATGTTGAAGACGATGAATACGTGCAGATCAGACAGGTTTGATNTCCGACTGCTACAGCTCCCTCTTTCGAAAAATGTACTCCGTCCCTAGCCATCGGAAAGCATTAATTGTATCACTTAGAGACCTTGCCACATTGTTCTCATTTTTTCACCGTCCCCTCTTGTCGATTTCATGTAGGTTTGGGGGTGGGGGGGTTGTGGGTTTTCTCCTACTGACTCCCGAGTTTTCTTAGCCATTCCTTGTCTTTCATTCCTAATCAAGTAACAGATGTGTGGCTCAGGAAATCGAAGTTTAAATTCTCAAATTGGTATGCATTTTCATGCCAGGAATTTTTTGTAATTTAGCGGAACAAGAAGACCTTCAAGGAATTACTGTCAATTCTCGATGTACCGCCACTGTTCATCTTCGCCGATTTTGGCGCTATATCGAGGGAGACGCTATATAGAAAGGAGTTGTTTTTACTGAACATTTCCGAAGTAACTCAAATGTAAAATATAATAGAGTCGGCAAACAAATCCACTTTAATTCGCCCATGCTGGCAATGGAGAACAAAAACCGCACAGCTATGAAAAAATGATTCCCAATGTTTAGCTGACTTTCGGCCACATGTGCCTCCTTGTAACGTCAGACTTCCACTTTTTCCCTCACACTTATTACTGTCATTTTCCCCATTACTGGATAATGAACACACTTGAATAGTCGTCTGGAGACAGTTTGAACTGAAAGAGGCTCCTTTGAAAAAGAAGATGCAGAATTAAGTCAGATGAAGTGACCTCTTATGCCCCCATCTAATCCCTGGCGTCTGTGCCAAAGCTTAGTTATCCCGCACAATCTCGTTATCAAACGATCAAAAGAAAAGGCTGAGAGCATGGCTTTTTTCACCAAAGTAGTGTATGGTTTGATCATTGTAGCTGTTACGATATGCTACTTGGCGCTATATCGAGTACGACTTATTTTGAATGAGACACGTTTGTGAAAGACAAGGTATTGGCGGATGGCGGGTTGCGAGGGTGGCGCCTGTGGCGAAGATTCGTTCTCAGGAAAGAGTTGGTGCTAAGCGAAAGTGGCGGTATATCGGGTGATGGTACCTCGAGGGTTGACTATATTTGGTTATGAAATCCGTAAAGATGTATGCATAAAGATGTATAAATGTAAAGAGCCATAACCATAGCTTTCTCCTCCGATTCCGAAAAAGAAGGAAGAATTCCATTCGGCACAAGAGTAGCCTCTGCATGGCATGGCAATGTCCCCAATTGGAGAAATTCTTAAATTTCATGGCAATCAACCAATTTGTGCAAATAAAAGTGCTATCAGCACGTTAAAATTTGGACGAACATAAAACGGGAGAATTAAAATTTGCATTCCACGATTTCTTAATTTGCCAAAGAAGGGGTTGACACAGACCTCAGGTCGGTTGACGTAATTATTTAGTAATTATGCCGCTAAAAGAATTATTATGAATTATTTATTAAACAATGTGGGCTTCTTATTAGACATGCAACGATATTTTATCTGTATCGGTATCGGCCGATATTGGGTGAACCCGATATATCGGCCTAAAACGATAAATGACCTGCCTATAACTGATATTAAATTTACACCTGAAGTATGCCAAAAGCTATGTAAAGCGAATGATGAATATTCTCTACTTTTTCTCATTAGACAACATTTCACTTGACTCGAACACACGTTCGTGGGACGTTCCTCGTGCANGAACATAAAACGGGAGAATTAAAATTTGCATTCCACGATTTCTTAATTTGCCAAAGAAGGGGTTGACACAGACCTCAGGTCGGTTGACGTAATTATTTAGTAATTATGCCGCTAAAAGAATTATTATGAATTATTTATTAAACAATGTGGGCTTCTTATTAGACATGCAACGATATTTTATCTGTATCGGTATCGGCCGATATTGGGTGAACCCGATATATCGGCCTAAAACGATAAATGACCTGCCTATAACTGATATTAAATTTACACCTGAAGTATGCCAAAAGCTATGTAAAGCGAATGATGAATATTCTCTACTTTTTCTCATTAGACAACATTTCACTTGACTCGAACACACGTTCGTGGGACGTTCCTCGTGCATAAGTGTCGAAGTCAAGTGAAAATACTGCAGAAGGTTGAAAATGCCTAAATGACAGGTTTTCATTTAAAAAAAAGAAGTATTAGACTGCTGAAAATGTAAGCATATTTCCCCTTTGGATTGGGATTCCCCTGGGATTCGACCTTCACTGCCGCAGTTCCTCAACGTCCCACATCTAGGGATGGAAGCGCTCCGTGCTCAGGTACTCCCTTCCCAAGCACGCTGGCGCTTGAACTAGGAAATATATACTTGACTTGGCTAGGTTCAAGCTCAGGCCACCCTGTCAGGGGACATTAGCTCATTAAACAGGCACCCAATTGAGAGTTGAGAAGCGTCATCTATTCAATTACCATAGCCTACTCCGTACTTTCTGCGAAAATAGACATCGCTTGTGTTAGCGCGAAGAACCCAGGCCTAGATGGATCCCAATACCTCGGTACAAAATCACTAGACTATAGTCTGATTTCAACTCTTTCGTGGCCAGAGGTTCCATTTGGAACCACCGATTTTCAAGAATTTCATCATCTTTATATTCATGTTAGGACTGTGCCGATGGCCACATTTAACTGGTAGACTGATGGCGCTTTTTGAACTCATACCCATCGACCGGTGCCAGAGCTGGAGCTGATTATGATCTATACTCTATAGATTGCGAAAGTAACATGAAGTCGCAGACGAATTCAAATAGGCCTATTTAGAAGGCATGTGATACGTATCAATAAGTCTCCTAAAAACGATAGAGACCACTTTTAGAACTTTCCAGCCTGTCTGTCGGCGTCCATCAGTGAGTCCGTCATGGTTACCTTTTGCTGATATGAGGACTTAACGACACCACTCGCTAATGCACAGAATAAAAGGAGATGCAATGATTTCATAGACTTAACGGCTATTTTCCTCCACCAGTTCCAACAATCGGGCTGAAATACAGTAAGTCCTCGATTTACGTCGTGGATGCGTTCCCGGAAACCACGACGTAAAACGAAACCTATTTTTTTCCCATGGACTAAATGATATACAGGAAGTCCTCGCTCTACGACGTTATATCGAAACGACGTAAATCGAGGACTTCTCGAATAATCTAATCGATATTTTTTTCCTGGAGAGGGTGGCAGGGAAGGCTTTCAGTGAGACAGGAGGGCCGACAGCAAGCAGCGCTCACACACTCGCGTAGTTTTTTTTGCATTTTGCCCCCCTCCAGGCTTCGGCAGCCTGGAGGGGGACAGCTTCCAACCTTACCGTAGCCATGGCGTCAATGATGCAACACCAGACGCCAATCTCTGTGGTTGTCAATACGTCGATGCAGTCCTAATTAATAAAAAATGTCAATTTATATTTGAATATTTGTAATATAATGTATTACATACATATCATTATAGATAAAAACTTATTTAATATATTAAATATGATTGATTGCCTTAGAAATTTTCCTGAAAAGCAATTATGTTCACATTTCATCTTCAAGGCAAACTATCTGATGTGTTAACAATTTGTCAGTCATGTCTGTCTGGGTGTCCGTTAGAGGTAAGAAGGAATGAATTTTGACATTCTTTACATTTTCTGGACTGAGTGCTACTTTGGAAAAAAGGGAAGTAATTGCTATTCAACCTTATTGCAAGTTCTATGATGGAACATTGGAACATAGGAAAGAAAATACCTGATACAAATCCAATGTAATATTTTTAAAATCCACATTGAAGAGCCCGGCTTCAGCATGAAGAAAACATTTCTTCCCACTATTGGAGAAATGGGAAAAGCATGAGGCGCACCGCTGGTGCACCTCAAGCTTTCCCCATCAGACCTGGTCCCAAATAAAACTTAACAGTGGAGACTGAGGGTGGATTTTTGAACAGAGAACTATCCGATAATGCAGCTTTATTCTGGGGAAAATAATGTTATTTCCTGGAAATAAAGCAGCATTCTCGGATAGTTCATTGTTCAAAATTTACCCTGAATGTGTGAATATGAATGTAGATATAGATATCGGTATCGGTTCTTTTCCAATATCGCAATTATCAGTATATCGGATATCGGCCAAAACTCAATATCGTTGCATCTCTACTTCTTATGATGTATGGAATATGAAGAGGTAAACTGGGATTCCAACGATATTCACTGGTTTTAGTTTATTTTATATTCAAATTTAATTTCTACTAATAAACTCAATATAATGTCAAGTAGACCACACCCGCGTCCCGCGGGACCCGCTTCGTGGTTAATAAATCTTCAGCAGGCATGAAGAACTCAAGGTTAATTTTTATTTGCATCAATAGAAAATGCAAATAGTAAAGAGATGAAGTTCGAATTTCAAAGTGCCACGCTTTGGAACGAAAGTAGGAGACGCTTATGTCATCAGGGAACCCTCAACTAGATTAATACAATTTCTCAGCTTGTTCTGTCTCGTAGAATTCAAGTGAGATACATAGTTGAAATTTCGAACACCACGGGCATCGGATAAGGAATGATTTTGAGCCGTGTACGGGATGAAGATGAAGTCTATAGAACCGTTCCGATTGGTCGGACAGCGATGTCGGCTATCAAGTTTCTTGTTTGGCGTAGGCGAATGCGCTTTCAGAGGGTCTTGCCCTCCAGCCGCTTACAGCTCCTGAAGAACCTTTGTTCGGTGCTCTCATAGGTCACAAAGGTTCGCCAGCCATGTGGTGCCATGTCATGTGACGTTATGGGATGGCTGCTAGCGTCGGCAAAGCAGGCTTGGAAATTAATAAACCCAGAGACCCCGATTTTTCAAGCTTAGAGCCCTAAGCAAGCAGCGAGTCGGCCCAATCGGTCATCTCGCAGACATTCTCGCTCGTTCTGCCAACCATTGATAGAAGGAATGCGGCTCGCTTCATTGCCTACGTCCGATTTTTTCCTGCGGTTAGTTTGGGTATATAGCAAAAACTCAAAAGCAATGAGTGAACAATTTGAATAATTCAGGTGATTGAGTTTTTATTTTGGGGGAATACATGGCATATGTCGCTATGGTCGCGCCTTCGGCGCTCCATTACCTTCGTTAGTGATTAATACATTTATTATTTGCGAAAGGGGAAACACGTATTTAAAGTACGTCCCCATTGAAATACGTGACTTATGGGGACAAAAATCTTGATTTTTATCAAAATCATTACTTCTGATTTCTAGTGTGCGTAACATGAAATCTTTTCATGTGTACCTTTTTGTAAGGGTGGAGAATACATTTCTTTTAATAATTCCCTCCTATAATCTACGCTAAGGAGACATATTTCAAATGTAGGATATTTCCTGTACTCAACCATCAAACAGGTACTTCTGAGGGATGTTTAAATTTTCTGTCTGTTTCGTTGGATCAAATAATTTCAGGAAAATGGGACTTAAAAATGTGCCCTATGGGTTTTAACGAAATTTTTATTTTTTCTGGAATGTAGACTCAAGTAACTCCTTGCCACCAAGTTTCAGCCTTAAACGTTTCCTCTTTTGGTGTCGGAAAAAAATGTATTTGGAAAAGCGGCCAACCCAAAACTGCTCTGAAGAGACGCACAACAAAAGTTTAATTATTCCTTAAATCAACATCACGTCCGTTATACTTGCTCCAACTACTACTTTTCTATTTCTGCTCGATTTGTTAGGATGTGGAAAATTCTTTGAAGACGTTACGTCCCCAAGAAAAATGAACCCCAAAAATATTTTGGAAATTTGACATTTGACATTTGAACTCAGTGCGTTAGTAGTCACGTTCTTGCCAAGTTTCAGCTTTCCATGTGTCTCCGTTTGATTGAAGCAAAGAAAACTATTGGAAAATATGTTCCCCCAAAAGTTTTGCGCCTATGACACGTATCACCAAAGTAGAATTTTTCCTGAACTCAGCATGTGAATAGCTACTTATGTCAGTTATTCACGATCCTCTATAAATAATAAAAGTAAAAATGTTTCTTTACTCAGCTATCAGGTACTTTGCCAAGTTTAAACTTTCTAGCGCCCTCCGTTTTGCTGAATCAGAAAATTCGGGAAAATACGCCTTTTGCCAAAATAAATGCCCTGAAGCGTTTTAACCGAAAGCACCAATTTTACCGGAATCAATCCTCAGTGACTTACTTGCCCACAAAGTTTCAAGCTTATACGTTTGCCCTTTTTGCTGGTAAAAAATTATGTTTGAAAAAGTCGACCCACCCAAAAGCTATGCCCGGAGGGGATGCACCTTAAAGCTGAATACTCCCTCAACTCAATAATATCATGTCAGTTACAAGTGTGCCAAGCTTCACCTTTTCACTTCTGTCTAATTCGCCACGACAAATTTTTTTTAAGCATCGTCCCTCGAAAAAATTCCCCAGGGGATGTATCGAAACTTAACATTTTTATTTAACTCCTTGTCTCACTAGTCACATTTATGCAAAGTTTCAGTTTTCCATGTTTATCATTTTAACATATAAAACATTGTCTGAAAAAATCTCCCTTTGAAATTTGTGGCGCCGGGGGCATTTACCTCCAAATTCTGAATGTTTATGCACGCAGCATCCGAATAGGTATTTATGTACCAAGTTTCATCTTTCCACAGTAGCTCCATACGGCATGTGCTACTACTACACCACCGAACCCGGGACATTCCGTCGACTCTTTGAATCCCATCCTTATCCGTCACAATATATATTTAAAAAAAAAACTTCTTCCCCCAAAATGTGTACCCCCAGGGCATGTACCTCCAAAGTCAGATTTTTTCTGACCTCTGCATCCCTAAAGGTACATGGGTACCAAGTTTCAGATTTCTAACGTTTCTAGAACTTGGTTAGAATTAGTGTCAGTCAGTCAGTCACGATCGTCTATACGAGGCTATCTAATATATATATACGATCGTGACTGACTGACTGACTGACTCACTGACGATAAGTCTAACCATGTTCCAGAAGGGTTAGAAATCTGAAACTTGGTACACATTTACCTTTTGGGTTGCAGAGTTCAGAAAAAATCCGACTTTGGAGGTGCATGCCCTGGGGGTACACATTTTGGGAAATCCGACTTTGGAGGTACATGCCCTGGGGGTACACATTTTGGGGGGAGAAGTTTTTTTATTAAATATATCGTGATGGATAAGGATGTCTTTGAGAGATGTCTTTGTACGTCACCGAATCGGTGGTGTAGTGGTAGAACATCTGATAACTGTGAGACCTGTGTTCAATTCCCGGTTCCTCCACGCATTTTTTGGCTTTTATTCTTGCCTTCCATGTCCTGTGGCTTGAATAAAACAGAGAGACATGGAAAGCTGAAACGTGGCATGCACAAGCCTACCTATACGATGAGTTCAGGAAAAATGCAAAATTTTAGATTCATGCTCTGGGGGATATTTTTGGGGGCCAACGTTTTCCAGGTTTTTTTGTTCTGGTGTATTGAGCTAGTGTGGAAAGATGAAACTTGGTACATAATTACCTACCGGGATAGTGCGTGCAGGAAAATTCAGACTTTGGAATGAAATGCCTTGGGGGCATGAATTCTAAAGGGAGATGTTTTCACATAATTTTTTTGCGTTAGGTAAACCGATGGACATGGAAAGCTGGAGCTTTGTATGAATGTGACTACCAAGATAAGTAGTTATAGATAGCTAAACATAATTATTCACTATCCAAAGTAATGGAGCGCCGAAGGCGCGACCATAGCGAGTTTGTTTGCCCGAAAGGCAAACAAACTCGCTAGTACAGTATATTAGTGAGTACAGAATGCAGGGGGAGGCTGGCAAGAGAGGACGAAAGAAAGCCTGGAGACGGACAGGACTTAAACCCTGGCCTTCCTGATTGCCGGTCTGCTGTGCTACCATTACACCAGCGAACCCGAGTAACAAATGACCACTGTGCCAATCACCACACAAGGGTTTCTGTTCCAACGAAAACGAGCACTCTCGCCCTCCGCTCAACGTGGCTGTTCCGATGTGCGTGCACGGCACTCCTTGCTTGCCTAGCCTACAACCTACACTTCTTAATATTAAAATCACTATTTCTTTTCCTGTCTTTCTCAGTTAAAATAGGCAGAAACGCAATCTACTCATCAAGAGTGTGCGTTCCATGTATCACATTTACCATCCGGCGGGTGGTCCACTTGGGAAGTTTTTCCCTCGGAAATTTTAATTAGCCGAAAAATAAGTTCATTTAGTTATCAATGGAAAGGGCGTCGGTGAGATCGATGAGATAGCGTTGTCCGATCCGAGAGAGAGCACTAAAGAAGCAGCGTCGGGAAAGTAAACTCACTAACTTTTACACAAATTTATTTAATTAGCATGTTATATTTTTTGTTCAAAGTTTCTTACCATGACTATCAATATGAGACCACTGTCCCTTTCACACGATTTCTCCTTCATGGTTAGGCGATTCGGTAAACTGCGTAGGATGAACGAGACATTGATTATGATGGACGTTACCATACAGATTACGAAACGGTGTGTCCTGGGGACTCGGGAAGTCCCATGGTCTTCCTCTCCAATGCCTCACATGACAGTTATTGGACGGTGGAAGGAATCGTGAGTCACTTTTTCCAGAAAGATACTTGTTCTCTGAGGCGCCCTGGACAATATGGAGTTTTCACCAGAGTTAATAGGTGAGAGTTGCTCAAATCAATTCCATTCCGTTATCCAAGATCCTCTCTTCCGTTCTCTTGAAACATGATGGTCATCAGAGGCTTTTCTCGTTCTCCCCTATCTAGGTTCACGCGTTGGATCGAGGAAGTTTTAGAAAACCTCTGATAAGGGAGAATTTGCATAACTGGATGCAGTCTTGCTTATTGAAAAACTATCCAGTATGTAATTACCTGCGTCACTTGCATGCAAGAGTAATGTACAGGGTGATTCAAAAGTCACCTACATTTTTTGTTTATGCCTTTTTTGATACCAATAGATTTGTCTGCTCCTCCCGAGGAGTTTGGCATAATGTTAGTATGGGCGACAGATACTTTGGAAGATACGACCGAAAAAGATTCATAATAATTCTCACTTTTCTTGACTCTGGGCTCACTCCACACGAAATCCACTAGAGGATGAGTTCAATCATTTTCGATTCTGATAAAAAAAAATTCGGTGCATGTA
Source organism: Darwinula stevensoni (assembly GCA_905338385.1). Classification (NCBI taxonomy): domain Eukaryota; kingdom Metazoa; phylum Arthropoda; class Ostracoda; order Podocopida; family Darwinulidae; genus Darwinula; species Darwinula stevensoni. The sequence continues at coordinate 41,059 of CAJPEV010001104.1, forward strand.
GAGGAATTCATTATGAGAAAATGAATTACATAAGTTTTTATTATCTAGCTCCGATCTTCAGATATATGCATTTGAGTGTTACTTATTTTTGGCTCCTGGTTCCTAGGTGGACTGGAATTATGCGACTATTTTTGAAATAATGTATTTTCTGTTTGAGATAAAAGCTTCGTTAAGGTGTCATTTAAATTGTGAAACTCCCGTCTTAAGATTGATAGTGGACATTATTCTCCGAAGCTAAAACAGGAACTTCCACTTAATCAAACAGTTTAATTAAGTTCGGCGGCCGATATCTACACTTGACATTGTTGGAACTCATGATTTCAATACTTGATTCCAAGCATATCTATAGCCTTTCTAATGATATCAACTTTGATACTAACGCGCAATTGCTTCATGAGATAATCATTTGACAGAAGGAACAGCGTAGAGCACAGTAGCGTACATTCCCTTCGTTCCAAGCATAGCCATATGTGTCCTTACGCTAATTATGACTTTTTTCGGTCGTTTCTTCCGAAGTATCTTTCGACCCACACTAATATTAAACCAAACTGCTCAGGAGGAGCAGACAAATTGATTGATACCATATACGGCACAAACAAAATATGCAGGTGACTTTCGAATCATCCTGTACATTCCAAGGGTTTTCCCAAAAAAAGGCATTCTTGTGGATAGAATTGACCCCAATTTCATACACAATTCTCACCTTTTGACTCTTGAATATTACGAGTGGACATTCCTGTAAATGGACATGCTTGTGCTCGCGTGCGTTTACCTCCCTTCACAAGTATTGAAACGAAGAACGCAAGACATGGAAAGTGTGAAACGCCCTTTTGAAGTTTGGTAAGGAACTCCAAGATGAGATTTTCATCTTCGCGGACGGAGAGCTTGTGTGAACCGCAAGCGTGAGCACTCTTAGTTAAAGATGCGAATCAAATCAAAGGTGGGGTGTGAGGCAGTGAGGCCACGAGCGACGATTCGAAGTGCATTTAATACACACGTCAATATTAAAATGAAACACATCAACATTGAAGAGGTGTTGTTCTGTAACGATGGGTCAATGTAATATTACCAACGTAAGGGCGTTATATAACCTCCTCCCTCACCCATGGTCTGAAAGAGCGTCAATTAGCCGATGAAATTGAATACTAGTATAGCTTCGACACACCACGGAGGGTACCGAAATGGTTTGAAACGATCAGTACTCTATGGTGTACAATTAACCTACGTGAAGGAACCTCAAACCCTTTACTGCAACAGTGTTCGAATTGAGTGCTTACAGACTCAACTCTTTCTGTCCAGTAGAGGGAAGCGACCCCCCCGGCATGTTTTCATGCTCAATTCTCTACGGAAGAGCCCGAGTCAGCACGCATGCCATATGGAGCTTTAGGAAAATATGACATGTCTCCTCGGACCCACTGGCCAGAAGTACTTTGAGTCTCCTTCTGCCGGGTTGCCACGTTAAATAGGTCTATCTAGAAAATCCTATACCTTCCCTTATGTTGTAAATGGTTAAAGATCGGGTACTGCATACCAATTGCAGGGCACTGTTTATTTCAATTCATCAGGGTAGGAATCGCCGAAGCGGTGGTTAGGTGCCATCTCGCGTCGATTAATCGAACCTATTTTCTGTTGGTATGATGTGGATAACTCCAAGTTGAAATAAAATTGATAATACGATGAAAAACGAATTTGCTACTAATAGCCTCTGAATGACTTCCCTATTTCACGGGTAGTCACCAAATGCTGAAAATAGAGTTAATTACTAATTGAAAATGGAGAGGTAATACTAATAGATATATAATAATACTAATTTATAATATGGTTGATTACATTTCATCGACTTCATTTTTAGTCAAATTTTTTAACTTCGACCAAGTCTCAACGTTTCAGTATATCCTAAATGTTGAAAACGTTGTGCCGAATGGGTTGTTTCTACGTGGAGTTATCCACATCGTATTAACAGGAAATATGTTCTACGAATGGCAGCGATCCAAAGAGCACACTCGGGGTGAATCAACGTTGATTCAACGTTATTTCGTACAAGCAGCTAACGTTGAGACCACATTGCCTGTCAACATTGATTCTATATTGAAGTTCATTTTTATTAACAATTGATTCAACATTACTATCAACAATATATCAACATTGATTCAATGTTTGAAAGCAACATTGCAAAGTTGATTCAACATGTTCATATCAACGTTGACTCCATATTAAAATTTCATTTTCCTCAACATTGAATTCATGCTGAATCCACGATGATTCAACGTTTATAAGACAGGTCTAAACTTTCGGAGTATTTCGAGCCTATGCGCCGTTTCATGGCTGAAGTATTATTTTAATATATTTTGGACACTATCTCCATTCTCCGAATCTACCTCTTTAAGATACCCCGATCCAAGGACAATGCGAACCTAATACTGAGATGAGAAAGAGGCATCCTGTTCCTCTGGAAGCAGGAGTACACCGGCGGGATTACGATGATGTATCAATAATGAGTGGTAATCCTCACTCCATGTAACCTTCGGCAGTGATCATGATTTGGATTCATCCTCGAAGACAGGGCGCCGTGGTCTCGTGGAGTAATATGACCTCGCAAACTCTTTGTGTCCATCACCCTCCTCAGAATTATCCAGGGTCAAGTTCGGTTTGGGTGCCACTTTGGTTGAATATATCCAGCAAGTCAAATACCTTTACCTGCGTCGTTTGTGGAGAACATATCAAGTACTGCTCCAAAAGTACTAGAGACGCGTATTAATTGCATATATATAGTAACTAACCACGTTGAGCAAGTAGTCCCCATCACATTTCGCAGTCAGAAAATCTTGTTTGTTCGCATGTCTCGCTAGATGTCTCGCAAGACGTCGGTTGATGTAACGTTCACCGGACAACTTTCTCGCAATATTGCTGTCTTCAACATCAAGTCAACATTGAATCTTTGTTGAACCATTGATGCCATACTGAAGCGTATTTTTAATTAACATATAAGTAATGCTGATGCAGGCGAAGTTGTTTCACGTGAGTCTGTCCATTCTTTTGATATGTACGTATCTTCAATACGTGTCAAGGGCATTCACCATACTCAGGTAGTCATGTAATGATGAAAAAAACATTCAAATTGGAAACACTGTAAATGATAACCATGCACTATCAAGACTGTCCCAGTACAACACTTCTGCATTATTAATTAAGAAAACAGGACTTATTTCAGCAGTCATTAGAGTTCAAACTTAGTTGGAATATATGTAACCAGTGTCGTCACGTCACTTCTACACCAAGCCCTTCATGGCCTACATAAACACCCAGCTTGATACCGCCTTGATGATATTTCATCTAATCAAGAATTCGGTTTCCGAGGAGACAGCGACGACAGAATTTGACAATACATCGTAACATAAAAAATTGGAGGATTTTTTATGAGGAACTAATCCAATCGAGTTGCACCTGGCCTACGGCCTACCATATCCTTGCGGAATTCGGTTCATGGGAGTACATGGGCCATTTGGACGCCGGTACCAAAGGGTGTACACATCAGCCACCGCCACGATTCAAGCGCTATAACTACTTCACTTATGACTACATCGAAGCTCGGACCTGCATGACCCAATATGTCGCCGCATCTTTCGGCTCCCCGGGCTCCCTACCCATTTCCTACACTTCTTCAGTCTATACGAGGGAGTATGCAAAAGTCCGCGACAACTCAAAGAAATAATATCGACAGATTTTTTTTTCATATTTTTTCCATGAAGCATGTTTATTCATGATCCCAAACAGAAAAAAAAATTCAGCACTTCTCAACATATTCCCCGCCGATATTGATGCATTTCTGGAGGCGGTGAATCCAGCGATGGAAGCAGATTTCAAAATCGGCCTTCTCCAAATGATCCAGCTGCTCCTAGACTGAGACGGCGATTTCTTCCTCGGTTTCGAAGACTTTCCCATGGAGAGGTTCCTTCAGCTTTAGAAAGAGCCAAAAATCGCAGGGGGCCAGGTCCGGGGAGTAAGGGGGCGGCTTCAAGACGTTGATGCCGGAGGCGGCCAGGAACTCGATCGTGTTCTTCGCTTTGTGCGCGGGGCGTTGTCGTGATGCAGAAAGTTCTTGCGCAGGACGGACTTGGGGCGACCTCTGCGGATGTTTTTGAGAACTTCGGGCAGGCACTTCGTCGTGTACACTGCAGATGTCATCGTTTGTCCTTTTTCGAGTGGAACGGACGCTACGATTCCGTCGAAGTTGAAGATGGCGAACATGGTCTTGGTGGCGGTCTTCTGGCGGATGGCGGGCACCGCCTCTTTCGCAGACCACACCATGGACTGTTTCTTGGTTTCTGGTTCACTTTTGTACTGTAGAACCAGGCTTCATCTCCAGTGGTGATTTTCTTGAAATCGGGTGATTCTCCATTCCGGAATTTTTCCAGAAAGTCCTTGGCGAACTTGACTCGAGCCATGAACAGAAGGAGTTCAGGCGTCAAAAGCTTGGGGACCCATCTTGCAGACTTCTTGGTGTAACCAAGTCGATTCAGGATCCTTGAGACAGCTTCCTGGCCGATTTTCAGCATTGCCCCGAGCTTTTCTTGGGTGATTCTGCCATCGTTGTCGATCGCCGCCTTCACTGCCCCACATTTTGGTCGTCCGTTGAGCTTCGAGGGCGTCCCTCACGTGGATCGTCGTGGACGCTGAAATTTCCACTTTGAAATCGCGAAATCCACTTGTTGACCATCGTCTTGCCTGGAGCATGTTCGCCGTAAGTCGCTTGAAGCTCCCGAAGAATCTCGCTTCCCTTCTTCCCACGACGGAAAAAAAAATCGCGTACCGGATTTCCTCCACGACCGGCGGCGGAAATTCAACCGCTTCACCTTCATCCGATTTCCGTTTCCGCGTCTCCATCACTTCAATTTTTCCGGAGATTTTTCCTTACACTCCTGAATAATGAAGGAACAAAGGGAAAAATATAATCATCACGATGAGCGGAAGGGAAAAAATAGTTGCCGCGGACTTTTGCATAATCCCTTGTATGGACGTCTTTGGCCAATGATTCTTATCTTTCTCTCACGGCTCACTTCATTTCCTCGGATTGGGAGCTGAAGCATGTTGTGTTGGGGACTTTTCCGATGCCAGTAGGAGAAAGTCATTCTGCCGATACAATAGAAGCCAAACCCCAAGAACTGCTTGAGAGTTGGAATGTGAACCTGAAAGTGATGTGCTGTGTCACGGACAATGCCAAGAATATAATGAATGCTTGCTGTCAGTTGGGACTTCCTAATCTCTCTTGCTTTGGGCACAACATTAATTTGGCTTTGAAAGCTGGAACTGACCAACAGATCGCTAGGGTGTCCCTTATGCTAAAGAAATGCAGAAAACTCGTTGGGCACTTCAAGCATAGTGCCACTGACACGTCTGTGCTTCGCATGGTTAGGGAAGAAAAGCAGTGCCCTTCTCATGAATTGATACAAGATGTGCCCACGAGATGGACCTCGACCTACGACATGCTTGTCCGCATACTAGAGCTCCGACGTGCAATTGATGTCCTATTCACGCACAAGAAGAAGGAAGTACGTGATCTGGGCTTCAATCTGGAAGACTGGTATCAAGCGCAAGAGCTTCGCGATGTAAGTCTTTCAGAAGAGCCCCTCGACTGCAGTTCATGAAATCCTGTTTTTCCTTCCTTTTCGTAATTGCAGGCATTGGCTCCTATGTTAAGTCCCTCCAGGCACTGACAGCAGAAACTTTCCTTACTCCCATTGCTCTATGAAATAAAGGTAAGCGTCCGACATTGACTCGATGATAGTTAAGCTTTTTTCTTTCATACTAATAATTTGGTACCCAAGAAGTATACCTGAAGAGGAAAGAGGACGACACACCGATTGTTCATAATTTCAAGCGACTGGCATTGAAAAATCTCATTGACAGGTACAATCACCCAGAGGAACGGGACATTTTGGAGTTCGCTTGTTTCTTGGATCCTCGCTTCATTGGTGAATTAATTTTACCTAGTTGCTGTTTATTCTCGCGAATGGAAATAGTTTCAATTCTAGATATTATCTCGTAGAATCTCCTGTCATCACTCAAGATGTGACTTCTCGCGTGCGAAAGGAGATTTACTTGATGGACCACGAGTGTATCTCCTCATCAAACATTTCACTTGGAACCTTCCTGCGACATGGAAGGAGAACTCGTCGACGATCCTGGATATGCAAATCCTCCACCACCTAAAATGATGTAATCTGAAGGGCTCATGAAACTACTCAGCCATATGAAAGCCTCGAACGAGAATAAACAAACAACGATCGACGAAGTGGGATTGTACGAGGCAGATGCCAGCAGGAATGGGGAAATCAACCCATTGGAATTCTGGAGAGAGAACGCTAGAAGATACTCAAAGCTCGCGCAAATGGCTAGGAAATACCTGGCCATTCCTGCGACGCCTGTGCCCAGTGAACGCCTCTTCTCCCGAACGGGAAATATTGCTACAAAGTTGCGCTGCTCTTTGCTCCCGGAGAATGTCAACAAACTTCGTTTCCTTTCAGTTATGATGGCAGCTGAGAGTGAATAAATTCATATTCATGGATCCCGAGGGGCAAAATAATGCTTTATTTCCCTCATATGGTTTATCAGCCGGGATACCTGTCCGCCACCTGTTTCCCGGAGCCTTTGTTTTCGGTCCGATGCATCGATGTTCTGAAAACAGCTATCGTGACAGCCCTAGTCTGTACACATCATCGTCCGAGGTCGCCTCCAGGTGTGTGCCAAGCGGGTATGAGTGCCCGACCGAAGACCAGAGGAATGTTCACATGGATCTTCGTCTCGCCCATTAGCATCGTGGTTCTCAACCTCCCTTTATACTCCCATAGAATATGCACATGTTCATTGTGCCGCGACACACCGGTTGAGATCCACTGCTGTAGGAAACCGTTCTTTAGCCTCAATCGTGAAACGTGATGAAACCTGGTATGGACGATTTTGACGACCACACACCATGAAGATGCCGTTGAGGAGCTGGATATACCACTTGGACGACGGCGCCATAGAATCAGTCAACGAGATTCGTTTTAATTTTGAAATCTCACTTACGGAGAAACTGTTGCTATAGAGCCGTGTTCCACCTGAATGGCATTTTCCCTATACTACTGTGCTAGGGCGAAATAGTTAATGCGAGAACATACCCGATCTCCCTTTACTAAATGCCATCGATATAGCAGACAGCCAAATTAATAAATCCAACCTGGAAGGAAATGGATCTTTGACCATCTCCAACATGAATTCGCTGTTTCTCATTATCCCAAGTTCTTTGGTGGAAAAAGGAGTTTAAAACTTGGTAGGAGAGAAAGTATTTTAATTCAGTAATACGTGCGCTCGTATATTATTGAAATCCTAGCGTGAAAACAGAGAAGAGCTTTGTTCCAAAATAATGTAGGCAATTTGTCCCAAATGTGACTGGGTGCATGGAGGAGTGGGCCTCCCGCTTCGGTCAAAGTTCAGACAATTGCCTGAAATCCGACTGAATACACTGGAATTTTGGCTGGAACCATCAAGGAATTTCAGACAAATACCACCAGATACCAATGTTGTTCTACAACTGTGTCGAGAAAAATCAAGTGGAGCATGGAATTCATATCGCAATGCCCGTGGAGAGTAATTCCCAGTAAACGCTGCCTTAACATTATTTTGTTTTCCTTTAACTGACTCGAGTATTAGACAAAAAAATTATATATTTAAGTATCTTGGACCAATTGATTCACTTCAGAGGTGTAGCAGTTTATCCTAAGTAAGGTTGCGGCGGACCATTTCCTAGGGCCGCACTCGGACCGCCAACCGGAGGGGAAATTCACCGTTACCCCGTCGCAGGAAAATACGAACCGTGCAGCGTCAGAGGCGCCGCGCGCACGAAATTCAATTCAAACGAGATAAACTTTGAGAATGGCAGCATGATGCGTTAAAACTTGTGAGGCCCACTGGTGGCCCTCGTGGAGTGGTAAACCTGATGGTATTCCCCACGCCATGAGACGCACCGGTGCGCCTCACTAAAAAGTCTGCAAAAGACCACTTAAAATTGCAAAAAGCATGGGATGATCAAAGTATGTTATTAAGGAGTCTCCTAGGGATTAAAAAATGACTTTGGCATAGTAAAGTCACCAGGTCAATGTGAACGTGGCGGTCAACCTGTTAATGCGGATGAGTTAACACCAGGATACCGCAAAAAATGGTGCATAATTCAATACCACATAGAACATTCTCAATCTAGTAAAACAACACGGTGCAGTCTCATCCTCGTAAAATTCATGTTTTAAATTATAGTATTGCGAGGGATAGACCTGAGGCCAAACTGGCACAAGAAACTGACCGTGTCCGGCGGTGCCAACAGGACCAGAACGAAAATAATGTTCAATCACTGAAATATTCCATACTGCCTAGTACCAGGGATGATATGCAATCATTATTCATCCATGGGGCTCGATCACATCACATTGAACAAGGAGCTACATGCCGAGTGTGTTTCTTTGCTCGCCGGACTTTCCACGTCTTCAAGTGGGATCGTGCGATTGCGCGACTAAAACGTGACATGATTACGACGTCACCGCTCAAAAAGGTGCAACAAGCGTCGATATCCCCTTGTAATTCTCAGAAGAGATAAGCATATTGGTTGGTGAGCTTCCGGCTGCCAGGTCGCCCTTATCGCTCTCGTAGGAAAGCTAGTTAAGCGTGAAGTAATTGCTTCAAATGTTGATGAGTGGAGGTAGAAAATGGGTACTTTTCTTATATAGAGCACGGTTAAATTTGTGCCTCTGCATTTCTCAGCAGTTGATATATAACGTGACGACATTCCCTGTAACATTGCCATGGCAATGATGATTTGCTTTTTCCTGGCACTAACGCCAGTATTGTGGTACCCCATGCGAAAGAATATATAAGAATACTGGGCTTCATTTAAATAAAAATCGATAATTAATAGGCTTGGTAGCGCCTATTCCCGTCCTTCGACCCTTTGTGAAACTCCACCTCCTCGTACTCCTCTCGAGAGCATCTGGAAGAACGAAATTAGGCGAGCCTCTTAGTCTCTTAGCCCCTGAGCCTTCTCAACATAAAATTACTCCAGCACATTTGAAACTCCATCTCTCGCGGTTGCAGAGAAAATAGAATCTAATTTGAATTTCAATCGATTTCTATTATTCTCTCCTCTCTGGGTCACCCCATTAGATGGATTTTTGAAAGAGATAGTCTGGCTAAGAGATCGATGTGAGCTTGCACAGCGAGGTAAGTGCATTCATTGCTTGCGATGTTGCGTTGAAAAAATGAAATTAGCTGCCGTTTACTTTGGCTATTGTGGACTTATCGTGTGGGCTGCTTCTGCTTTCGTATCGGTACCTACTTGTCCTGTTGTTTTTTTTTTAAATGAGGGATACTGTCATAGTTCTCGAGTGTTTGTTCTCTGGATGTGTCTGTGAAAACGTCATACTTTGAGGAAGAAAGGCACCTCCCTGAGCAGAAGCAAAAAGGAAATGGAGGTAGAGGAGGTTTAGAGGTCTAGAGGAGGTTCTCAGTGACCATTAGGGCAACACGATTTCCTCATACCCTGAGGCTCCAATATCCTCTTCAAGTTCGATCGGGACAGGTCGTTCCAAGGCTCCACATAGGAAGAGCACGTCAGTTACGTTCGGTTCACCAAACAGGTTGTTGCGCCTCCTGAATACTCGGGAGTGGCTTCGAGGGTATAATTGACCGTCCCCTTAAGTTAACCTGGCGTTAGTTCGGTGGAGTTTCACACACCCCAGAACACGAATAGCAAAGACGTGTGTTTGCATTACCTGAGATGAGGAAATACAGGGTGACCAGAAAGTCCTGTCCATTTTTGTCCCATATTTTTAACTATATAAATACAAAAGCCCTAGCAATCTTTTCATGCAGTTTTGTTCCCTAACATTATTGTCTATGTGTGTGAAAAGACTGTGCCCAGTGAACGTCTCTTCTCCCGAACGGGAAATATTGCTACAAAGTTGCGCTGCTCTTTGCTCCCGGAGAATGTCAACAAACTTAGTTTCCTTTCAGTTATGATGGCAGCTGAGAGTGAATAAATTCATATTCATGGATCCTGAGGGGCAAAAGAATGCCTTTTTTCCCTCATATGGTTTATCAGCCGGGATACCTGACCGCCACCTGCTTCCCGGAGCCTTTGTTTTTGGTCCGATGCATCGATACACTATCGATAGTTCAGGTCGATGCATCGATGTTCTGAAAACAGCTATCGTGACAGCCCTAGTTTAAACCTTTGATGCATCAGCAGAATAAATACTCATCTCCAAAAAAAAGCATGACCAAACTGGAGTTGAGTGATTTTGATAAAATACTGTACACAAGCTCATAGTGGCTCACTATGAAATCAATTAGAGTTTGAAGCATGTGGAATGAATGTTAATGAGAAAACTTGCCAATTAATCAAATTTCAATGACTGCTAGGCAATGGAAGTGGGAATGATCTGCACAATCCATTTGGGGTGACAAATGTCACTCCTGCATCTATTCAATATTACCTCATGGTAGGCATTTGTGCAGATGCCGTCAACCACATGCTGTTCTTTGCTGTCACCAACAAGAGTCATTAGCTTCTTATCATGCAAAGCTGAAATCAGAATTTTAAAAGCTAAAAAATATAGTTATACATCTAGCTAGACTAGGACTTGACAGCTTTCGTTTTGCAAATGTTGATTTATTGGTGATTATTCATGGCTTTTTGTATTACATAAGAAAGTTCAATCACTCAAAACAAGTATGAAAAACAGAGAGAATGCACGAAAAGCAGCTCCTCAAGTAAATATTATTCTAACCAATTTTGCACATACGTTAGAACTACTTGTTGACATGCTAAGTTACTATTGCTTGAAGCTTGCCTGTTCTGGTTAGTGTACTGGTTGATTCTAGCTAAGAAGTTGCTCCAGAGATCAGAAAAGCAGAAATGCAGAGTTGCAAGAAACAGTTCTATGCAGTTTCAGAAAATTGTATCCATAGTTGCAACTGTAAATCTTGTGCAAATTATAACACATAGCTCGTTTCTTCTGATCATGAAACCAGTGCATTCCTCCTGCAAAGTAATTGACACTCTTGGATGAATGCCTTAAGCAACAAAGTAGGTATACTTCCTGAAGAAGTTTATATATCATTGGAAACTGAGAGTTATTGTTTGTCCAAAGTCTAAGGTTTCTTGTTTCTTGCATGCTGCTCTCCATGACAAGTATCATCTTCTATCATGATTATTAAATTCCTCTCCACCAGAAAGCCAAAAGATGGCAGCAGCAAAGATCCCCTTTGCAAGCATATACTTGCCAAGCCAGCCTGATGTGGAAAAGCAGTATTTCATCCCTGGTGTCCCTGCAGTTTGCAAAGTGACCCTCTTCAAACGAGATATTGGCTCCCATTTCTTGAATGCCAATCTGTAAGTGGGCATCATTGCAATCATATGCAGATCCTATGGAATCTATCTGGGATTATATGGAAATTCTGAATTCTTTCAATGATAGATATGAGGTGGCATTGGAACATGGCCCGTTTTCTTGGAAGGTTTGGAGAAGGTACAAGCACTTCAGCAGCTTGCATAAGGAACTTCAACTTTATAAGTACGTGCCTACAATGATAATTTTCAGTTTTCCCAATTATTCATGAGTACTTTTGTACAGTCAACACTTGATGTAACATTGCTGTTTGTTGTAGCTGAGATTTTGATGCTATAAAGAGGGTGACATATTTTCAAATTGACCATAGGGGAAAACAACGAAACTCAAACGCTTCCAGAATGTGCAACTTAACTCGAACACTTAGGCTAAAAGTATTGACTGCTTGTTCAACGTCCTCTTAGGCAATTGAATTATCTTGCTGTAGTTTCCCTATTATATCAAAGATGCAGTGGGTCTGATTTCCTATGATTTTCTATAGCAAGAAGAAGTACGAGTGGGAAATCTTAGTGTGCTCAGATTTTGGATATTAAACAGTTGTGTTTCAGTTGTAGAGCATCTTCAGGAAAATTTTTCCATAGAACTACCTGTTCACACACAAATTAGTATAAGAGTTATATTAGAAATATGTTAATGGTAGGATAATATCCCACCAGTTTGGATTGATTATGTTGTAAGACAGACCTGAGCACATGTTCGGTTTAACATTGCAAATCCATAGGTTGACGCAAGAGTCAAACAGTATGTTTGAGTCTTGGTTTATGCATGTATGTAGTGACTGGGAGCATATCAGCGTACTAGCTTCCCATCAGCAGACTTTGATGTTTCTCTTTCAATGCAAAAGAACATAGATCTCACGTTCTCATGACTTTCATTCACACCATCATTTACAGATATCACCTGTTCATTGTTTCTGCCACCTGTTGACTGTGTGACCAGACAAATGTGCCATTCTTTCATGAAGCTCAAACTGTGCAGTATGCATGGCAGTCATCTTGTCCTTCATATCAGTATCACTGCTATTCAGTAGTATGTAAGAGAGAGTGATATTTTTGACAGTCTCATTTGTATTTTGATGAAATATTTTTACTTTTGAAAAGCTCATCCCTTGAAAATAGTAGCATTTATAAAGAGATTTTAATGAAGGAATTACATACTCAATACAGTTCAGTCTGCACTTTCCATATGCTTAATTTTTACACTATCTCTGCCTATTCCTTTTTGGATTTTATATTCATGACATGTGCCTTAGACATGCCATTTGGCCTACCCAGATTTTAACAACCCTGTGGCTAGTAATTTTCTCCAATTATTGCCTGCACTTTTCCATGTGCATGATTTTAAGTGTTTTCATGGATCACAGTCATTGTTTTAATGTATTCATTGCTTCATTGTAATTTTTACTGGGCAATGAAATACGGGAAGGATGGATTTTCCTTGTAGATTTTTAGGCAAATATGCTCTGATATGAAGGAGTGTTACCCTAGCTTGAAAGATCTATGTTTTTCTGAGCAATTATCAAAAAGGCCTTGAAGACTGATGATGCCATGTGCTAACTTTGCAGGATGGGATTGGCCATTCCCCTGCCAACTAGAACTCACCGAGCAACCAGGAGGTTGGCAAGGGAAGTGCTCACAGAGATGGGAGGAGAGCACTGGAAAGCCCTGCCTGAATTTCCTGCTAAACCTGATTACCTTGTGCCTCAAGACCAGATTGAAGCTCGGACAAAGGAGTTGGAGACATACCTGAACCAAGTCCTTGCCCATGGCCTGTACAGAAATCATGAGAAGATGGTAGAAGTTACATCCTCAATATTTAGCACTTTTATTGTCTGACTACTTTTTTTAAATTTCTGCTGACAAGCCAACTTTTCAAAAGTGCTACAAAATGTGTCCTTGGTAGGATATTTTAAGCCCATGGGCTTGGTAGCTTGCCAACATGCCTCTCCTTGAACTTTCTTTCAATGGTAATATGAAGGATTTATTAGCTATGGCAAAATTTTGTGAAATAAAACGAGGTATTGGGACATTCTACATCAAATCAACACACTGGAAAATATGACTTTCTCAGATTTTGATGACAATTGTATCAATGCTCCATATTGCAGGTTGTTTGTACTTAAATGCAACATAGAAAAATTTTGTTGCAGACCTGTGAGGAAACATCAACGTTTGTTTTCATCTGTATAGATATGCAACCCAGTGAGCTGTAAGGCACTCACTGAACTCCACAAACAGGTGGAAAAGGTTTCCTTATGTTGCATTCAAGTACAAACACCCTGTATAGAGAAAGTGAGATACCCAACATATTTTTAATCTTTAGTCAATTATATCTGAAGGTTATGAAAAAATGTCTTTTTTTTTCTGTTTTTTTAACCCAGTGGCACCTCTATCCTTCAATATGGTGATAACTTCTTCCTAGTTTAACTGGGGAGATGCTTTATAGCTCTTTTGAAAAGTCTGCTCCTGCCCTTGCTGATGATATCATACTCATTATTATCTCAGAGCCTAACATGTCATAAAATATATGCACTAAAATTTGACCTCATTTACCAAAAATAGATCCTCTGAGATTTCCATCGAATTTTGGTCACATACTTTGCTGAACATCTGGAACATATGTAAAAAATCATAATGGGATATTGAGAACTTTGCATGATTCTGACTTTTTTTTCTCTCGAAATTGAAAATATATAGTCAGTTCACACATTTGGCACTGATGAGACTAAATCAGGACTTGCTTGCATCAAGAATCAGTCACTAAGAAAATTAATCATTGTGAATAGGAGTTGCTTATTGTCATCGTTCGTGCACATGCTATGTGAGATGCCTTGGAATTCCTGAAAAGAACAATTGCAAATTTGTATCCTTGCAGAGGGAGTTCCTTGAAGTTAGTAGATACTCATTCTTAGATGAAGTTGGTTCAAAAGGGAAAGAGGGAGAACTTCTCAAGAGACAAGGAGAGAGGACGAGGTCCAATACATCATGGTATGGAGGGTATGTTCACTTAGTACAATTTCTTCTAATTTTGTGCTCGGAGTTGCTTGGTGTTATTGATACAAATTCAGGGGAATGCTGCTAAGCCATTATTCAGCATTAATATGGTATTTTAAAACCCTAATTTGGCATAGCGAGCAGTCATTCCCTTTATCATATGAAGTACAGCAAAGAAAAAATGCTTAAGTTAGTGACCTGATATATCTTCAATGCATGCCTGCAAAAGTCCCACTTGGCAGAGGTGAATTATTTTGTAGTTTTACAGGCAAAAAACAAAGAGCAAGTTTCTTTCAAATATTCACCCACCTCTCTTGTAAGTTAACAAAGTCCTACATAATACTGTAAACATGTTTTTACAGAGACATATTTCTGTAGGAGCTGCATTTTCAGCTGTGGGGTAGGAAAAGGAGGAGAAAAAAAAAGTTGCCTTGCTGGTTCAAGTTGGAATGTTTTTCCAGAGCTGCATCACTATAATTTATTTTCTGTTTTCTAAATCACTTCAGTCAGTTTGGACAATCATGTCTAATGCAAATAGGCCATCTGAAGCCCAAAACCAGTCAGTTGTTGATTTTTTATTCAATTGTTTCCTGCAAAATGATTTTCATTTTCTTGGAGTGCATCATGTATTGTAGTGTTGCTGAAGTAACAAACTATCCATGAGCTTGCTGCTAGGTGATGGTGTCTTTGAGTATCTGTGAATTCAGTCATATAGGTGCTATTGGTCATATGTGCTAAATGTTATTGGTGTATACCTATACTAGCAGTAATTGAAACCTTACAGGTTCCAATTTATAGCAATAATTTTTTCCACCATTTATAGCAAGTATTTTTCGTGCTGAAGCCAAGTCAAAAGACTTCAATAGACCTAGGCTTAGTAGAGCAAGATAAAAGCTGAAGATGAATATCTGCTGGAAAGAATCTTGAGCCTATTTTTCTTAATCAATAGAGCTAGTGATTTTCCCATGAAAAACTGGAGTATATATACACTGCAGAGTAGGAAAATATGCATGGATTTTTTTTTAAGTGCATAAAATATGCTAGGTATTTAAATAGCAAGACATGAAGATGATACTATGGCAAGTGACTAAGCAGGCTAAGCACACTTATATTAGTTCATATTCTGCCTTGATTTTTTGCCCCTTTTATAGCAAAAAATTGGCAGCCAATACTTAATGCAGATGGGAAAATGCACATGGTATCATGTTTGCAGCATTTTTGGCCAAATTCCAACTCATGAGAATTTGAATTGATTTCTCTGGAAGTGAAATGGAATGCTAAAATGCCTGTGAAATAAGAGTGAGAGAAAAAGAAAAGAAAATTGACTGCCATCATTACTTCTCTAAGAATCCCAGCCCTGTTTGCAAGTTAATTGCATATGTTATATTTGCAAATGAACAATCATTCTTGATCTTTTTTTGTTACCATTGCATGCTTTGAATTTACCCCTTACTTGACTAGGGTAGTGTTTGTGACCCTCAACACATAGTTATGTTATGTGTACAAAAGGATTGAAAAAAAAAAATTGTTGGTATCCATATATTGATGGCTGAAAGGTTACATAGGTGTATCTGTTAGATGTTATTAGAACCAGAACTAGAAAAATATTCGATAATTTTTAAACACTACACTTTTTTCATTGTGGATTTTCTTGGCCAAGTGTAGGTTAATGTGCCTAGTGTTCCAGTTTCAGTTGCTGTTTACAGAAATAGCAGCATGCTTCCATTATTAAATTTGTCGATTATTATATATTTTTTCTCATTCAGGCATGGGTGCCATGTAAATTCCTGACAATTAGCAGATGCTGTTGTTTCATTCATACTGAAAGATGCACTGAAGCTATCTGCTGATGGTTAACTTGACCTCTGTATATCAGTTGAAGCATGCTGAGTGGCTCTTGAACATGAAAACTAATAGCAGCAGGTGATATTTTCTTTTTAGGCCACCATATTTAGTGTTCCAATGAGTATGGGAGCATTTTGGAAACAGTCTCTTCTGCCCTTCAGTCTTTGTAGTGACTTCAACAACATGCCCTTTGTCTTGGACTTGAATTAATGATTGGGGGAACTTGTATTACTTTTTGTGTGTGAAATATGAAAATTTTCTGAGGTCTCTGAGGTCCCCATTGACCATAATTGCACAACTTTCAATGCTGATGCTATGTGCAATGCTGGACCTCTTTTTCTAGTTGTGTATCTTGCATTGCTGGGTGCTGCAATATGTGGAGGAAGCGCTGGCTGATTGTGAAGGATACATTCATTATGTATAAGACACCAGGCGAGGACACAATACGGGAGGTGATGTTATATGATTCAGGCTTCCAGGTCCTCAGTGCTACACTCAGCCTTGGTCTTCCAAACAGCCTCATCATCACCAACAATAATAGGTATGCATGTAGATAGATATGGAAGTATGATTAAGAGTTTAATTGCTCTTCCTGCACTTCATTCTATCACCTGTTCCTTAGAGAAAGGTAATAGAACATTTGTTGGCTTTGTGGTATCTTCTATTACCTGTGGCTTTGGGAATATGGTATTGAATCATCAAGCACTTCCATAGGCTTTTGTAAATTCTGGCTGATGGGACCTGCACAATTTCAGAAAGCTGTAATTATAATTTAATCATCATTGTAGCAGGTACCAGTAACTCAGGTTTAAATTCACGGGCCAAGTGTCAATCATGAAAGTTGTATATTTGTCAGCATTGATCTTCTAATAATGTTTTATGTAAGGTGATGCTATTTCATATTGCCTAGGAATTTCAAATTTAGTGAAACTCAGTTATTCATTTTTCATTGACCAGTGGAGCAGAGTGGAAAAGCTGATTTCTTGAAGTATGCTAAGCCTTCTGCAAATTTTTCCAGCAGTTCTTATTCTTACATTATGTTCTTATGCTGAAATTCTAAAAACTGAAATTTAGAAACTATCAAGCTTCACATGTATCCTAGGAAAATGATCATTAAACTGTGCCTCAGCAGGGCTAGGCTAATTGTCTTTTTTCTCTCTTCATGCTATCTTTGAAGGAGGGCATTGGACTATGCCCTCTCTTTGGCCCTAGGTGAGTGAAGATAGTACATATGAATGCTGTGAAATTTATAACATAGCATGATATCAGAACATCATTCTCTTGAGCCCATTATAGATGAACAGAAGCTGACATGAGACAGGATTCCAGTATGCTTGCATTCAGTTAGTCTGTTTTGTTCATCTATCCTAGTTTCACCATGCCACAAATTGAGTTTCTATAGAATATTTTTGCAGACTTAAAGGGGTTGTTCTACTAATTTCTGTATCATGAAACCCTGAAAAGCAGCATGTATACCTAATTTTGAAGGAGTACTTGTACAGTTCATTCCTATTATAATTGCATGAATGAATTGGTCAATACAAGATAGAACCAATAATTTTTGGGCACCCATCCTCACTCTGATTATATGGTTGCAGACAGATAAATACAAGTTATACTGGGTGGCCCAAAAAAAGTTCAGAACTTTCCATGCCTGCAGATGGTGTACTATATGAGTTAACAACAGGATATTTACAGGCTTTTACATGCAATGTTTGCAGGTAATGTAACAAAAATTTCTTTGAAATTGGTTATAAACTACATGAGTAGCAATTTTTCTCCTGTGTGGTATCAAAAGAGCGAGTGTACAAAGGAACACACCTGAACTCAATGAAAGAACTGCTTGATGAGGATGTGTCCTCCTTGGATTGCCTGCCAAACCAGCATGCCAGCAAATGTACTGACACACTTGCTCATTTGACAACTTGCACAGAAAGATCTCTTACTCATTTTCAGAGCAAGGAATTTCATTGAAGTTTTCTTAAAGCCACCCACCTATATTGGGTATGACACACTGAAGATTTCAAGACAATACTTTGCATAGTGTCACACCTGCAGCTGCACGAAGTTTGGAACTTTTTTTTAGGCTTCCCGATATTTCTGTGGAGAACAAGCAAAAGCCAGTAGGTGGAGTATTCTCTCTTTTGTATGTATTCACTTTCTGAATTCCTTGTTAAATCAGGACCATTCTCTGATGATGTGGAGATGTATTCCAATCATCAAAAGAAGGATGCACTTTTTTCACATTCAAATACAGACAGCAGATACTTATTGCATTCTGTTCTTCACTTATTTCAATGGTACCATATTTTGCTGGAGATATGGCACCAGGTAAATGGAAGGGGCTATTCTTCATGTGTCTAGGATACTGACTCTTATCAAAGCATTTGGCAAACATAATTTACCATTGGAGTACCAAAGTCAGGAAGCAGCAATTCAGGGTGAGCATGAACTCCCCTCATTATATTTATAATGATAATTAGTGTATCATCCATAATCATAACAATTAACTTCTTAGAACATAACATGTTGTGCAAGCCCTGTCCAATAGTGGGCCTTGTTCCATTGACTTGAGAACAGTAGAAGGTTGTGCCAGGTAGGTAGAGGTCCTGTGATTAAAGAAGAGTACAACATATAGGATTGCCAGTGACTCCCACACATTAGGACCTTTAAAAAAAAAATTTGTCTGGATAGAAATTGAAGACAGATGAAGAGGTGTAGAATTGTGTCCTATGTTGGCTCCAACACCAACCTTGAGACTTTTTTGCCAAAGGCATACAAGCTCTATCCCACCGATGGGAGAAGTGTGCATGTGTAAAGGGGAAATGCATTGAAAATTATACCAATTTTCATGGATGTATTTCTTCATGTGGTTTCTGTGGAAAATAAAGTGCCATTGGACCTTGAACTCCCCTTTTACTATAGCATAGTACCTCCTTAAATGTTAAGCCAAAAAAGGCATATTTTTATTTTGCTTGAAAAGTTCATATGTGAAAGGGTTAAGGAGAAATATTTAAAAGAAATTATTGAAAATTACTTGAAATTTTCTAAAACTTTGAAGTTTCCCATTATTTTACATGCTGAGAAACTGACATGGCTGTTATTCTAGAAAAGTTTGTGAGGTTAGGAAAATCATTGTTATTAGTGGAACCTATTGGTATGAAAGGGTTACAATTTTTATGTCTGCTAAAAACTTTCATGCAATATTGCCAAAAATGATATGAAACTTTATTTTGCCCATATCCTCCATACCAGATTTCACAATTATGAAATCAAGATTTTAAAAATTATTGTTGGAAGGCAAAGTTGGAAACTTGCAGACACAGAATAGACAGGACTATAAGAGGTACTTTTTTTTCAGGAAAGGAGACCATTGAAAAGTGCTTCACGAATCAAAGTATGCACTATTCTTCATGTGCATGAACCTGTAATTGAGGAGTTCTCTAGAAAAAGCGTGTATGTGCGAAAGATGTAATTCAAGATAAACGCTACCCTTTATATGTCCTTTTTCCCTATCTGCACTGCTGAAACTTTTTCCTACGAGTCTTTCACCACTTCTTTCTAGTTAAAAATAATAATAAATCAATAGATGCATCTACAGATTTCAAATAAACTCTTCCTTGAAAAATAGCAATAAAAATGTGAATAGTCAGGCCACATTTCATTCACAAATTACTCAGCAGTGATCCATTAATAATGTATTCATCATCTGAATCTTCAACTATTTCATGGATATCTCCAACTTCTCACATCCTTCCAGAGGCTTGAATGACTTCACCTCTTTCTTTCCCTGCCTTCATGTCTGGTTTCTTCCTCATTTTCACTTTCAGTTTAAAAAGATTAAATATTCAATAATTCCACCAAAATCGTTCAGCATGCAGGTGATAATGGAATATTCGTGGAGGCAGCCATATTGAAATTGCCAGTTGGCCTACTATTTAGTGAGAGCAGAGGAAAATCTGCTTCTCCTTTGCTGAATATGCATCTTAACCACTAGCTGACCACCCTATCCTATGACTAGCCACCTAAAGCAGCACATGGACATGGATATGGAAAAAGGGTGTATGGGCACATACACCCCTTTTCCAGAGAACTCCTCAATTGTTGATACAATGATTACACACAAAGTAGTGTTTTTTCCACCTGTCAGCAATTTTTAATTGCACTTCCACAGATTTCCTTCTGCATCTGCTTGATGTCTGTCATTCTTTTATCTGTTTGATTTGTAAATGCTGATATTAGACATTTTGAGAAAAAGACCTCTTGTGGTACATCTTCTAATTTTCCAACAGGAACATGGTGGTAAACTGCTGGACAAAGAGAAAAATGGGGGAATGGCAGACCTACATTACAAATGTAGCACAAACTAAAGGTATGTGCTTCAGTCACATATTGTATGGTTTTACTCTTGGAGAGCTGTGTAATCTTCTACAGTCAGACAGATTGTAACTTAAGTTAGCTACTGTCTAGTGTATCACTATAGATGGCAGCTTTCATACAGCTCATTTCATGGTTAATTCTCTACAGCTAAAGACTACACCAAACCAAATCCACATGACAGTTTTGCCCCTGAGCGGTCAGGAATTAAATGTCGGTGGTACATCAATGGAGGGCCTTACATGGAGGCAGTTGCAAATGCCTTGGAGAATGCCAAAGAGGAGATCTTCATTGCCGATTGGTGGCTCAGCCCTGAGATCTATCTCAAACGACCCATCTATGAGGGGGACAAATGGCGGCTGGATGTTCTCCTCAAACGCAAGGCTGATCAAGGAGTGAAGGTGTATGTGTTGCTTTACAAGGAGGTAACCATGGCATTAGGAATCAACAGCCTCTACAGTAAGCATTGTCTAATAGACAAGAATCTGGAGAACATCAAGGTAGGCAATTGTAATTCCAGTATGTTTGATGCATGTGGCAGAGGCAGTATTTAACCTATCCTATTGATTTTGTAGGTTCTGAGGCATCCAGACCACTTTCAGAGTGGTGTCCTTTATTGGGCCCATCATGAGAAGCTGGTGGTCATTGACCAGACTTATGCTTTTGTTGGTGGGATTGACCTCTGCTATGGCAGATGGGATGACCACCAATTCAGGTATAGAACTTCTGCATGAAATGAAATCTTTCTTTTTTTTAATTCCTTGACCCTCTTAATCTTAAGGATACACTCATGATGCAGGTTGACAGATCTTGGATCCATGTCTGATCAGCCAGACTCCAAATTCCTCATGCCCAAGAAGGAAATGATCACATCCAGCACCCCTGCAGGGAAGATTCCCATGTCTCTTGTGGCATTTGCTCAAGCCACCAAACACCTGACTGTCACTCCTGTCAGGTGAGTCCACATGTGTACAAGAGGTTTCATGTGACAGTAATTGGTTGTTCCAGAATAAACTGAAGTGAACTATTAAATGAACCATTGAAGCCAGCCTGTAGATACAAGTACTGTTGCTTAGCCTGTCCACTGTGACAAACATATATGCAAGTACCTAGAGCATCTTGGATATGAGTTGCAAGATTGAGCAATATTTATGGAAATGGTTCAAGTTATTATACCCTTGCACACTTGAGCATTTGGTAAGAGTGATATCTGGGGTGAAAAAAAACGGGCATATTTTTCAGATGTCATGACACCAGAAGTATGGGTATATCTGTATTCTCTGGTGCAGTGACTGCCACATAATTAGACTCCCAGAGAACATTTCCCATTCATGACAACATAGTTGCATTCTTTACTTCTTGGTTGAAAACAAAATTCAGCTTTCTTCATAGCAGAAATTCAGAGTTTCAGGAGCTAATATATCATCATAAATGCTCTATTGCAAGGCTTTCAGTAAGTCTTTCCTCCTTACTCACTTGGGCTTAATGAATGATCTAGTCCATACCTTAAGCTTGTCCCTGGTTTATCACTGAGATCAAGGTTTTTTTCAGCTAATTCTCTGGACTTCTCAATCAAAAGTTTTTACGTGAAAGATCTGTTTTGGGCCTTGGTATCATGGACTACTTTGTGAAATTACGGTGTGCTTTCCCTGCACTATAATGAGTATGAAACTCAAAGTCTTAAATTAAATTTTCTTCCTATGTAGTGAGGAGGAACAAGCAAAAGAACTGAAGAATTTGGAAAAGTTGAAGGGAGACACTCCTCCTCAATCACGTAAATTGTACAGAACAGCGAATGCAATGCGGGAGATGGTAAGGAAGGGTCGTGAGTGGAAAGATCGCCATCTTCATCGTGAAGACAGTGGTCAGGGGCAGGATGCAGAAGGGAAGGCATCGAGTCTCAAAAAGCATGACCTTGAAGAAGGTAAAGAAGACAAGGAAGGTGATAAGAGGCTTGTCCAAGATGAAACTGATATTCCTGTGTCTCAAGAAGAGAATTTGTGAGTTGTCCATCTGTCTGGCATTGCTGCTGCTGATATTCTTCACAAAGAACTGGAGAATTTTGCTTCAACAAATTCTTCTCATATATTGCAGAAACAAGGAAGCACAGAGTGAGCAGGATATGGGAGTTCAGGGCTCCTCAAAGCTCTGGCTTGGCAAAGATTATTGCAACTTCATTGTCAAGGACTTCGCTAGTCTTGATACACCATTCAGAGGTGAGGCCTCTTCTTAGACCAACCAAATACAAATATATGTTTTGAATTAGAATGTGTGCATAGAAGTTTTTAGGCAATCATGGAAATATTGACTCTGTATCATGTGTCCTTAGCTGCTGTTTAAAGGAGAAACTCTTATAATTCATGAAAATGTTGTTCTCTGTGTCAAAAGCTTTTTTTAATTTATAATAATTGAACTACCTTCTAAAAAAAAAGGTTTATTTGCTACTCTGTTGGATAGACCTGGTAGACAGAACAACAACTCCCCGCATGCCATGGCAGGACATTGCTTTGATGGTGGAAGGGAAGAGTGCAAGGGATGTTGCTCGGCATTTCATTCAACGTTGGAATGCATGCAAGGTTGGTCATTGCTTTATCCTTTTATCTAGCTGCTGACTTCATTTTGCAGTTCTGAGATAAAATTTCTACACGCCCATAAAAAATAATGCAAAAGTAAACTCTTATGTAAATTGATTTGTCTCAGGAGCTCAAACATGTAACTGCCCTGCTCTGGACATTTAAAGTAGGCCTCTATAATTTGGAATCTGCTTTACCTCATCACACAGGAAACCAATGATTTGTATTGGATGTGTAGAGATGAGTCAAACATGGTCTTGACCTGTTGGATTTGGCTCTAGAAGAGAGAAGGAATTCTTTCGTCAGGCTCTTGCCTCCTTAGTTTTCATAGACATAAAACTGTTGTTTTGTGAATTTTATATTAACTATTCTTTTCATAAAACAAGGGTGAAGGAGGCAGAAGTACAGAGAAAATAATTATGGTGATTTGAATGCAGCATTGCCACAAGCATGCCCAGTTGAGTGCAAGGAAACTTAATGTGATTTATGAACCAGAACAATTGGAGGTATGTGTTATATCATTTGATTGATGCACATAGAAATCAGTTCTGGTTCTAACTTGAAGGCATTTGAGTGGATATGTCTAGAAGTGCATTCCTTCATATTGTGATTCCTTCATATTTTTGCAGAAAGAGAAAGCTGCTAACAATGACAGGTATCCCTTACTTATTCCCAAGAATCATGAAGTGGATGATTCTATCCCTCCAATACTTGACTCTCCTCCTTACACTGCTACTGTCCAGGTGAGTATTCCTGATGTAATTTTAAAAGGGGTGTAATTGTGAGGGAATGATATTGGAACTTGTCATGGCACTTGAAGCATTGCCTGACTTGGGGAAATTTTGTAGGTGTTGCGAAGCTCCGGCAAATGGAGTGCTGGGATGCGAGCTGATGAGCAAAGCATTCATTTGGCCTATTTGGAGGCCATTGATCAAGCCAAATATTTTATTTATATTGAGAATCAATTCTTCATTTCTCCTGGACCAAACCAAGGAGAGGTACAAAATCGAATAGGAGATGCCCTCTTCCATCGGATTGTTAGAGCACATAGGTATGTTTCTTGATTCAGTTGGCTCTGGAAAGGAAGTTTTTCATGGTTGAATATTTTCAAAGAAAAATTTTGATTTATTCCTGTAGAAATATTATAATGAGAAAAAGTTTTAATAGAGATTGAATCTGTTTGCTTCATTTCAGAATGAAAGAAACTTTCCGTGTGTTTGTGGTTCTGCCGTTGATGCCAGCCTTTGAAGGTGAGATGGGAACCACAGGTGGGACAGCCATTCAAACCATCATGCACTGGAATGCAGCTTCCATCTCACATGGCCCGCATTCCTTGTTTGGGCGATTACGAGAGGCTGGGATTAAGGATCCCACTGAGTACATTTGCTTCCATGGTCTGCGCACTCATGCTGAGCTGCTTGGCACTCTGGTTTGTGATTTCAACTCTAATCTGTCAGATAAGACTCATTGAGTCATTAGCTCACACCTGATATAATTGCCAACTGAAAACCCAAACATAGCACAAACCTGAGCTGACACAGATAATCTTCAGATGACATGCACCAGATCTCTTTAACTTACACTTGTCTGATCTCACAATAGCTTTCTATGGGAATCCATTTGATGGAGATTATCTTATCCCCATTATGAAACCAGATCAGTTTAAAGTTAAATTAATATGGTGCATTCAATTAGGACATTTGACCTGAAAGTGAACCTTCAACTGAGGGGACTTCATAAGAATGAAAACTGTGTCTAAATTCAAGCAGTAGGCTTACATTTTAAGAGAATCAGTTGCCTCTTACAATAATAATCTTTTTCTTGTGAACTCTGAGGCAAACCCAATTATTATGATGGGGAACTTGAGACAAGTATTTTTGTTATTATTTTCAATTTTATTCCAACACCTTTCTTCTGCTTTCTAGGTGACTGAACTGATCTATGTCCACTCAAAGCTGATGATAGTTGATGATCGGCTCGTAATCTGTGGATCGGCCAACATCAATGATCGAAGCATGATGGGAGTTCGGGACTCTGAAGTTGCTTGCCTGATCAAGGTGAATTCTTTTCCATGATATCCCAGCCAACAATGAAGCATGCCCTTTTAGTGAGCCTTCTTTCCTGGAAGGATGGAACGGGACAGGAACATAAGTCGTCTTGAAAGAGACCACTTATGTTCCTGTCCTGGTCTGTCTGTGTGTCACACTTTGGTTGTTTGACAATAACTATGCAAATATTGTCCTGACCAATGTGAAAATTGGCAAGCAGGTAGATATGAACAAGATACAGGCTGAGTTCATTTTTTGTGGCAAATTTTCACAAAATATGCATTTTTATTGCAAATTTGGATTTGAAATTTGGTTACCTAGGGGAAAGCATGAGTACCCATGAGCCCTTCAGAATCTAGATCACAATATGGCCCAGGCCTTGGGTACAGTGCTGGGTCAGCAACCAGAGCTGTCAGTTTCCTATTGACCATGGCAGATGGTTCCGAGCGCACACAACCCTCCATCCTTCATAATTTCATGGGCACCATGGGTTGATTTTTAAATGTAACTGAAAAATGATGTTTTTTATGGCTGAGGACCAGAGAGAGATGGCATTTTTTTCAATTAGGTGCCAAAATAAGGGTTTTCTTAAATGAAAGGAGGCCCACTACTAGACTGGACTTGTCTATCTTGTTTATTATCATATAGTTTCCTCCTTTCCCCCCCCCTAAAAAAAAAAGGTAGTGTGGCCTGGGAAGAAGTGAGGTTGCTTTTGTTCACTCAGATTACCAGCCCCAAGTTTGTTTAGAACCTCTGGCACTCCTGTGTCATTTTTCATTTCTCACTCTCAAAAAGGAGGAAATGAACCTTCAGATCAAAAGGGGCTCCAGATTCAATGAGATTTTCCTTTTTTTTTTAATGAACTACAGTAGAACTCAATTTTTACCTGGTCCCTTAGATGACATTATAACTGTCATTATAACTTAGGTTTGTTATAACCAAAGTTGCCTTTATTGGCATTCCATTTTCCTGTTTTCAAAATTGATTTTGTATAACTTTACAACTCCAGTTTACAATGGTCATACTGCACTAGCTTCAGTTTCAAGATTGACCCACTAATCGTGATGTTCGCACTTCTTTGGACCTTGAACTATTCTATACTTTAACAAAGCTTCATTGATGTCATCTCCACTGATCTAGGAAGTTTCTTGTTTTGTGACATGTTCTCGTAAGCACGGATAAAGCTCAGAGTTCAACTGTATATATTATAGGAGTTTTTGAAGAGGATTAGCTCCATGAGTTATCATAAGCCCACCAGACAGAGACTAGGTGTCAAGCCCCAAATGATGTGATGGCTTGAATTCTTGCAGATTGTTGATGAAGAGCACTTATTTACTGAGTAATAGCTGTGCATATTTGTGGTCATTGCATTTTCAGGATGAAGATTTCATACCTTCCATGATGGACGGACATTCCTACCAGGCAGGACGATATGCAGGCTCACTTCGCATGACACTCTTCAAGCAGCATCTAGGTCTCCTTGATCCGAGAGAGAGTCGGAAAGTGGACATCCGGGATCCCATCTCGGATTCCTTCTACAAGGAAATCTGGCTCAAGATTGCCTCTACCAACACCTCCATCTTTGAAAAGGTTCTTGCATTGATTGATCTTTTAGTATCTAGCCTATGTTGCCCTTGGAACTTTAGGACAGAATACAAGAGATGTTTCTTATGCAGGTATTCTCTGTGTTCCCAACGGATGACATCCGGTCATGGCAAGAGCTGGAGGCTCGCATGCAGAAGCTCCCCATGTCAGTCACTGACCCAGGCCAGGCCAAGACTCTCTTGACTAAAATCCGGGGATACTTGGTCTTTTATCCTCTTTTCTTCTTGGATAAAGAGAATCTGCTCCCTCAAGTGGGCACCAAGGAACATCTCCTCCCTACAGCTGTTTTCATCTAAATGGCAGGAAACAAAACAAAAACACTCAGAAGAGTAATTCTCCCTTTGCAGCCAGCAGCCTGTTCCCCTGACACCCACTGTCTTTATCATATGGCAGTACAAAGGCAAATTGTCATGTTCCAGTCTGAATGACAAACTTTTGTTTGTACATTTTATTGCTCATTGATTCAACATTGTTACATATGTTGATGCACAGTTTTGAAGGAAGTTATAGCATGCCTATGAATGGAAAAGTTCAGCATTATGCTTGATCTGTATCGAACCCCTCACCAATATGAATAGGTGCCTTCACACAGGTTTCCGGTGTCCCAATGATCTGATCATCCTTCATGGTGCTTTGGAGTGTAGGACTAGAATTATTTTTAATTTTTATTCAAGTTAACTAAGAGGCAGAAGAGAATGTCATTGCAAGCCCAGTTGTACCCTACTGACTCTTTTCAAATCTATCTTTCAAGTTAGTCTTCACATTAGTTAGTACCTGTGCATTTTTTTACTCTGCATTGTTCAAGGAGAAAGTGATTACCCCCTACTTGAGATTTAAAAAATGCATAATTAAGGATTTGATAGACAGTCCCTGTCTATCAAATCCTTAATTATGCATTTTTCTTTCCTTCTTGAAGGATTGTCATGTTTTTCATTAAATTCCAAGTTTCTGTTGTTTTCTTTTTTTGTACCTTGCTGCAATTGGCAAGGACATCTTGAAACTTGGTGACTTAGTCCAATTTTTAGGTTGTCACATGGCCAACTATAATGATGGAATTGTTTGCAGTGAATGTGAAACAGTGAGCTTGCAAACTCCCCGGGATTGCATCATGCTTTTTTCTTTCAACCTCCTCATCCATTGCTCATGTTTTCATTCATTCTCAAGAAGCTGTTTCATGAAGAAATGCCTTATTTATAGGGCATGTCCTGTGGTTGTGGTATTACTGATATTAGTTTCCTGTGATTTAAAATTTAGACATGTCATGACACATTGATGAAATGTTGGAGCTTGAGCTCCCAGTTTTCAGAAGTTAAGATTTGGAGTTGAACAATCGAAATGCTGGCAGGATGTTCAAGATCTTGCATTTCTTGACTCTAGTCTCACTGTTTCATCTTAATATAATTTAATATGAAATGCAACCATGAAAACTGATAATACTTTTGATGCGATGAGTTCATGCTTTGAATTATTGACCAATTCACACATAGGATTTTTGAAATGTAGGGTCAGTTATGGTGAAGTGTGTAAAATCATTTTAACTTTTCATTAAATGCCTTATACATTAGCCATGACTGATAATAGAAATATATTCAATCTCATGGAAGTGAAATGAGTTTGGTTTAAGCCACCCCTCTGGTCAAGCAAACCCTAAAGAGAGGTACAGGAATTACTAGAATGTCTCTGATAGTCATAATGAAAGACCTTCTGATTTGAGCAGCCTTTGTTTTGGCTTTCACTGTATCACAGGTTGTCAAGGTGGCTTTATAGCAGAGTGATAGGTGTGGTGAATCAATTTTGTTTTATAGTCTTCAATTTTTCGCTTGATTGAACACTTGAAGAAAAAGAATTACTTTTCTCTTATGAAAGTCATTGCTTTCTTCCATTGTTAATTGAAAATGGTAGGAAGAATCATGGTCCTCCAGTTCTAAATACCATCATAAGTACTTTGCTTGAGTGCTTATGATGGGATTGCCATATGCAATATGGCATGATTCAGTTTAAAATGAAGATTTTCATGACAAACTGCTTATGATTGCAACTCCATGACACCCTTCCCCCCACCCCATTGCTTATGTCTTGCATCTGGAAAATTATGCTCATTTGAATACAATCCTAGAGCCTATGACTAACTTAATGGATTGAATGTCAAACAAGAATCCCATGTGTGGATTGGTCTAGCATTCAATTGCTATGCCTTCCCAGAAATGTCTTGTGAAGAACCATGAAATGTGCATTTTTTTCTGGGTGCTCCATTAAACAGATAACAAAGTATGAAATATTCTGCTCAGTGTTCAATATGCCAAAGTGTAGTGCAATTCTGGTTTCCACAAGTGGATTCATAGCCCCCATTTTGCTCTTTAGCATTCTCTTTCTTCTTGCCAGTGATTCCAAAGCATAATGGAATGTAAATGTAAATATTTCACTTCAGGCTTGTATGTACCAGATACTTATTTGCAGCTAACAAGAAATAAGACTGGAAGCAGAGAGCCTGATTGACATTTATTGATTTGCAATGAAGTTTCATACCCTTAGTGTAAATTTATAAGGATCCTGTATATACTGAATGCTACAGACACCAGCCAGAGTGAAAAAATGCAAACATTACAGGTAAATTTTCATGGACGGGTTGTCAATATGGCTTTATTGGAGAGTGATACGGTGAATCAACTAATTTTCTACATGGGCAAGCATCCTGTTTATACTTTTTTTTGAAAATCATGACATGCATCTGTAGCAGTTCCATACATTTCATGGAGTCTGTTAACTGTCTCTGTACCACCTGTTTACATGATCTCTTTAGCATGTCAGGAGCTAATGTGAACCTAACATTATACAAAAAATGTGGAAGTGACACACCACTCCTTGATTAATCTTCAGTTGTCCTTAACCTCATTAACTTAACATTGGTAAATCTGTAGTCAGCTAATTGTATGCTTATGAAGTTGCAGGGGAGAAGAAAGGACTTCATGGACTCCTGTGCAAATCACATAGAGCCTCACAAAGGATGAATATATCCATTTTGATCACTTTCCAAATATATTCTATTACTGCAAACTATGCATTGTTTATACAAAGAATTTTAAAAAGGCCCTTATATATCAAATTTTGTGAGCTATGCCTACTCAAGAGGAACAAATCAAAATTGCTGATCTATTTCGTTTTATCCATTTGTCATTACATGCATTCTTGACTCATGTTATGTTATGCAGAATATTGAAATATTTCTTGTAGTACTAGTGATCATTGGGATCACATGAACTGTATATGATGAAAAAGCTAAGTTTGTACTAGCCTTCTCTATTTCTATCTCACTTGTTACTATATAGTATATATGCATCAATTGTGTTGTTGCCTTGCATGTGTCTTCCCTATGATGAGTCTTGATATTATCCATCCATTCATGTCAACCTTCAACCATATAATCATCATTGTTGCATTTCTTTGGCCAATTTATATACATGTATCTGCTTTGATGCCTGCTCCACACCTTGCATTCTCAGAAATGTATGACAAGGACCACTCAAGTTCAGACCTTACAAATGTTCTTTTCCATAGTTTTCTAACTGTATGCTTGACCATGTTTTTTTTTTTCCAACTTTTTTGCTTTGCTACTCTAAGATGGGTTTTTGCACCAAACATGTACTCTCATTGCATCCTTATGGTGAGATGGGTTTTCTTGGAAGATGTTCTTTGGTGCCACTCCACGGAATTGACCGAACAATGTATGGATAAACAGGCCTTTAGATTTGCATAGGGACTGATCATCCCCATTTCAATCTGGCAGCTGAATATGTGGCTTTCTTTTCTTGAATGTAGTGCACCATACATTGATTTTTTTTTGCACAGATTTGCACATGTTCAGTATGCAGTAATTTCTCCAAAGAATTTCATACCTGCATTTTTCTCTTGAGTAGAAGCACATAAGCTTCAACCGTGATCACCTGCCCCACATTCAAGAAAGTATTGCATCTGAGAAGCTGGAAATGAAAGCAATGTTTTCCTTCATAATTCTTTTGGGGTGAAGAGCTGACTCAGGGATGGCATTCTGTTTTTGCTCTGTGATGGCCAATAGTGCATTGTTTGAAAGACGAGCGGCAGCTCGGGATGAGAAGTGCGATTGCGAGTCTTTAAGGTTCTTATGCCACGAGCAACCTCACCAAACTTGCAGAAGAATGAATCCCATGCTTCTTTGGCTTTTGTAACATGTTTATCTCCATGATGTGCTTTTTGCACAGTTAGCTTATCCAAAAAATCAGTGTTCACTTTACTCTGGTAGAGGCTTTTCTCCAAATATTGCTGATGATGGAATTTGCTCCTGTCTATCTCATGAAGTGTTGGGTTGAGGTGTGCACTGCGAAGTGTCGTTTTTAAGCTCTTGCCCGACCGAAATGCTGGAAGGGAATTCTGTCAGCTTCACAAATTTCAAGTGTGTTCAATGTTGACTCCAAGTTCACGTGCTTTTGTCGTAGCGGCTTTCACGCTTAGATGGTCTTTGCAGGATTTAGTGGGTGCTTCACATATCTCGAGGAGGAAGACATTGTTCCCCATCACAGAAATACCAATGGCCTTTTTGAGAATTGCTGTTTTTCACCAGGTGTATTCATGATTTCCCCACGTTTCCATGTAGTGAACTAAATCAATTTGCAATAAAGAACTGAAGTGTTACCGTTCCATGATGAACTGCAAGAGCGGAATGATGTTTAAATAGCACGATGTTCAAACTAAGGCTGTCAATTGCTCTGCACGGATGTCGGATTCTTCCACTTAAGTACTGTCTAACTTAATGACCGTCTCATGGAATTTTTGTTTTCTCTCTTCACCTGTCCTGGCGTGATGAATTGGTTCCAGATCTTGTTATATCTGTCGCATGCACAACATTTTGGAGAGTGAATTTTTTTTGCGCTCTGCACTGCCTCGGCTTCCACTGAAACAAACGTTCACAAACGCTCCTCTTGTGCCTCACACGAAATAAAAGTTTTATACGAACTGCCATCCGTGGTCCTTTTCTCCCGCATCTGCGATGCACAACGAAAATGCGAAATGGGGAAACGTATTTTTATCATTTCTATTTATTTTATCATTTAAGATGCAAATATCTTGCAATATCAGCGCAGAGAGCAAGCGAGAATCGATTGGATTCTCCGCGAGGTTCTCGCGGAACTTTCTCGTTCGGGGCCAGCCCATAGCATTGAATCGACATTCATTGGATGCTGATTCAATGTTATGTGCTACCCGGGTTTTATGGAATTCACAAGGCTCTGAATAATTCATGGGGAAGGGAAATGCATTTATTTGATCTCAAATAATTTTATTCCGGACTGATCGAGTTGAGACGTGACGTGTGGGATTCATCGAGCCCCTGTCCGTGCCATTTGACACCGCTGCATACCATTCGTCCTTCCAATTCAGGCTCTTGAGATTGTGAGCTGGGGAGGTCGAACGGAAGGCATGAGAGATGGCCTTATTCAACTCCATTCGATTTGTACTCGTGAGTGGATCCTGGTGTACCCTGCCCATTCCCCTTCTCGCTGCGAGCAGAGCAGAAAACGAAAAGCCTCCCACCTCCTTCCCCTCCCTCTCCCCTCCCCCTCCCCCTTCCCCCGATGCATGTAGCTTCGAGCCGAGAAAATTGCCTATGATGTCTGGGCTTTCACGACGTGAGCGGTACAGGAAAGATAATACCTCAGCTCCATACCTTCAATTCTCGGGACTCGAAGGACCGACAAATTCGTCCGGACTATGGAAAACCTACCCGCGTGACTATTTACTTCCAGAAGAAAACTACTCAAACTTTTTTTTTCCTCGTCACGAATGGGAATCTCGACCAAACCGAAGAAATCCCGAAGTTTATCTTGCGCGCAAAACAAATAGCCATCCTGCCCGAGATTCTCGACGGAGCGATATTAAAACGACGTTTCTCGAGTGACAATAAAGCCTCGCTCGAGAGAGCGAGCAATCCGAGCGCTTTCTTTCTTCCCGTCTCCTTTCATCTCTCTCCCCGGACTTCCCAGATTTCAACCCAGGAAAACCTCGATCCAGACCGGAAGCACACGGAGAACTCAGGAAATTTTTTCGCGGATGTCCTCGTGATTTCGCTCCGCCACCAGACTCGAAAGAGCGAAATGAACACAACCGACTGCCTCGTCGCTCTGGAAACCGCCGTAACCAAGAGCAGTTGATACGAACGCAGTTTTCTCCGGGAAAATACTCCAGAAACCCCCCCCCCTGCAAAAAAGCCCCACTCTCCCCCTAATAATGTCATCCCCTCCCATATTATTTACATTATAATATGAATTATAACAATAATATAAATTTAAGGCGAAACTTCCTGTGAAGCGGCCACGAAGGTGAAGCCGACAACGATGTCAATTCAGTGAAACCTTTCCAACATTTTTAGTTGACAATCGAAAAGGAAATTTTCGCAATAAAATTGAAGCCCTGTTCCATCAACCGGACAAGCATTGACCTCCAGGGAGAGTCAACGCCGAGAAAAATATAAATAAAAATTTGTTTAAGCATTCCCTCACATCAGGACAGGACTGCCCCCGCACCCCGCCCGTTCGCATCTTGGGGTCCCATTGCGAACTGCGCTCGCACGTCTCAGGAAAGAATTTCGTGTGTCTTCGGTGAGACGTTCCTCGTGAAACATCCTGAAGATGGCGCGAATGTCCAGTGCAGGACCCCCGACTTGAAAATTCTCGACGATGGCACAGCCGATGCGAGACGGCGCCTAAATCACCGCTGCAACGGCAATAATTATCCTCATCGATTCAACCGACGAGAATAATCATCCCCGCCCCCCATCCCAAGAAGTGCCAAAATTCCACTTGCTCGAGCGCTTTCACCGACTTCAGCGACCAACCGATGCACTTTCCACTCCGTGAATCCCGATTATGATACAATATAATATAAAAAATGAAAAGGGCCTACCATTCCCTTTCAAATGATGCCAAATTCAAGGTCGACACTCAAAGGGTTCATGAGGTATAATAGTTTGACTGCATCGACGATTCACGGGAATATTGCCCATTGTTACGAAGCTGCACGCGCGAAATTTTTGCGAAAGGGAATGGCAGGCCCTTTTCATTTTTTATATTATATTTTATATATAAATATATAATTTTGGCACTTCTGCCGCAGATAAAAATTCGCATTTGCCAATCTCGAATTTGGTATCGTCGGAAATGGCATACCGTGACACTTGTAAATGAAATATCGAGAGGGGAAGTTATTGCAGAAACGGTTTCACGATTCCAGTCCGTATGGGCGCTGGGCGCGAAAATTAGGTCCTATTAAAATGCGTGTATCTGGAGATCTGTGGGAAAGATGGAAATATTGATTGAAATTTTATTCTTTAAATCGATTCCTCCACAAATGCATGGCGATTTCCGTCAAAATCCGAGATGGTCGATTTGGTGTGGAACGACCCCAGGGCATATTTCACCCTGGGAAAATGCGCGCGACCCACCGTCGCCTTTCTTCATGCCGAACGACTTTTTTTTTTTTTGCTCAAAAATGAATCGGCTAGGATAATTTTCCAGCGTTCCCGACGCAACGCATTAATCATAAAAGCGCGGTTCACCGAGCAAGCGTTAATTTTTTTTTTACCGCTTTTGTCCCAATCACTCTGAAACCGCCCACGCACGGCTGCAGCATCTATAACTGGATATAAAAAAAAATTAATTAATAAAAAAAAATCGCATCGCCGCGTTCCGAGTCGCAAAAGCCCCTCTCGCAACCCCCCTCTCGATCAGACTCGACGACTTCGAGATGCGCACGTTGAAAGGCACGGTCGAGAGCCTGATGAAGCATTTCCTGGCAACAGGAAGAAGCCGCAGCCACGTCTAATAGGATCCAAGGAAACGATCGGATGAGACTCATTTCCGTCCAACGACTCCCAACTTCCCGATCGAACCACCT
Organism: Darwinula stevensoni; assembly: GCA_905338385.1. NCBI lineage: Eukaryota > Metazoa > Arthropoda > Ostracoda > Podocopida > Darwinulidae > Darwinula > Darwinula stevensoni. The sequence continues at coordinate 75,858 of CAJPEV010001104.1, forward strand.
CTACATCCATCGTATTCAAAAATGCACATCCTCGTGATTGAGATCCAGCCCGATCGATGCAGAAAATTCCCCCGGAAAAATCACGAAGCGAAGAAGCACCAGAGAGACGAGCAGAGGGACGTGCGGACGCGACGGTGGCCGACCGCGCACTGACCCTCCATAGCCGTCTGGCCCTTCGGGTCGCGAATGCGATTGGTCAGATGGCGAGGTCACGTGTCATCCACGTGGAGGCCACGTGTCATTCACGTGGAGGTCGCGACCGGCTCTTGGGTGCGAAGTTGCCCGTTTAAAGAGTTATGGATTTGTTTGACCCTTGCCTGACCGTGACTTTGACCTTTTGACTAGATAACGTAATCGTGTGAAAAATTTTGCCGCCTCCTTATGCTCAGGTTCGCATTCTACGTTTAAAATTTAAAAAGCACATAAATTAATTTTGTTGGGCTTGTGAAACGGATATTCAGGTATTTACCTCAGGCGAAAAATGAACTAAAGAGTATCAGCCCAGGTCCACATCTGGCATTCCACTGGCCCCTGTACCACTGGACTTATTATAAATAAGATGTACGTATTTAAACGCAACATGGGGTAATTTTTGCCGCCTATTTGTAGAGTTCAGGGCGTGCCCTACAGCTCAACGGGTTGCATATCTAGAAGGATGAAACCTATCCTTGGTGTATTTCCTGGCAGATATGGATCCCGGTGGGCCTATTCGCTGGGTGCACTAACACTAGATGGCGCGTTTTAAATATGGCGCCGCTCATGACTGGGGGGAGTCGCACATAAGAAGGAGAATGGAACAAAGCCATGTCTTCACAGAATTGCACAATCCATCTTCACGTGGGGCTCCTCCCAATTTATTCTCAAAACTTGAGAGCCACGACATTGATAAAGGGAGCTTCTGGCAGAAGTAAAACATGTTATAAATGCGACAGAGTTCAGGGGTGTGCAAAAAAACGTGGTTCGATCCTGAATTAAATTTCACCTTCAGAGGAGGTGCAGGTTTTCCTCAAAGCCACTCACCAAATGCAAGGATTTCCATGGAATCATGAGCCTCGGTGAGGTACATGTGCATGATACGAGTGGGAAGGCCGTGGCCGAGGCCCCCAGACATCCACATCGCTTCCACATTCTCCACTAATTTTCTTTGCACAAAATTTGAATGCAAGTGCATGTCCCTCGGGCTTTATCTGATTTTTTTGGCACTATTTATCAATAAATGCAAAAACAATGGAACTTTTTTCCTGCAATGTAAGACCTCTTATTTTACACTCGTAGCGTACGTTCACTATAATCTATGCTCGATCACTTCTCTTACACACACAGTCTCTAGATATAGGGTGACATGCACTGGATCCGTTTAAGCTAAACTAATCTGATTTCACAATAGTCCCGTATGGCAGTGCTTCTCAACCTTTTTCATGTCATGGCACACTTTCGAGTTTGCTCGATCCTCGCGGCACACCAACCCAAATTTCGCAGTCATTGTGTAGAATATTCTCATCACCCACTTGTCAATGAAAGTAAGAGGGAAAAAAATCACCTTTTCCACATTGATAGAACAAATTATGACTAACGTGGTGCATTTAAAATCGTTTAAATATTTCAATTGGTTTACGAAATATAAAAAAAAAATTAAATTGAAGTTTTATCACGAAAGGCACTTATTACATCCGGCCTATAAGGGAGATTATGAACGTATTCTTTTTCAAAACCCTGCTCTCAAACATGTCATTAAGGATTAAAGTGCAATCAAATGATTTATTTAAAACAGTTTCCAGAAGCAATCAAGTGAGAAACCGAAGGCCCGAACCTTCATTTCACACTAGTGTGATACTTGCACCTGTCTTGAGGA
>CAJPEV010001105.1:0-12305 GCA_905338385.1 Darwinula stevensoni
CCATTTTGGCGCGGTTCCACGCTGGTGCTGAAGACTTTGTGGCCAGGTTGGTGACCGTGGATGAAACGTGGATCCACCGTTATGATCCCCAGACGAAGGAAGGATCCAAAGAATGGCGCCATAGCGGGTCTCCCCGACCGAAGAAGTTCTGCGTTCAGAAATCGGCCGGAAAAATCATTGCTTCCGTGTTCCGGGACAAGGACGGTGCCATCTCGATAAAGTACCTGCCGAAGGGCCAGGGGATCAACGCCACCTACTTCTTGTCCCTATTACATGAATTGCGGGAAGCTCTGAAGGAAAAACGGCGGGGGAAGCTGAGTCGGGGGGTGCTCTTTCTGCAAGACAAAGCGCCTGCCCACACCGCCCACCAAACCACGCAGAAAATCAAGGATTTGGGGTTCGAATTGTTGGACCACCCGGCCTATTCGCCGGCCCTCGCCCCCTCGGATTATTATCTCTTCCCAGCGTTGAAGAAACACCTGAAGGGGACGAGATTTGCTTCTGATCAGGAGGTCATTGGTGCCGCAGAGATCTGTTTCGCGGACCAACCTAAGGAGTTCTTTTTGCGGGGGTTGCAAAAATTGGAGGAACGTTGTAACAGGTGTGTACAGTTGAACTATGTTAAATAAAAATAATTAAGTTTACCAAATTTGCGTTTTCTTCGTTTTCTTCTAGGAAAAGTCGCGAACTTTTCGGCTTCCCCTCGTATATATCGGGTCTTCGAAAAAAAAAATCTTTTTGCATATTTCGTCATATTTCTTTACCTTACGTCTTCGTCGGACCTCTTCAAAATTCTACCTGTTGCAGTTTCTCTCTTTTAGTAACTTTCTCTAATTTGGCAAAAATAAAAAATTGCAATCCACTAAATTTTGCAGCTTCATGCAATACATATTCTTTCGGTGCCCTTAAGAATATGTTCCAGAAATTTGACCTTTTTTCCTTCACGGCTTACATATATCGTGCAATACTTCAGTAATCAAGTGTTCCTTCCGATTTTTCACGTTCGGAGGAGCCGATCATCGTCACTTCTGCTCGGAGAGGAGAATTTGGGTTAATCTCCTGCGATATTGACCTGAAAACGGAGGAAGCCGTCTTCGAATCCCGTCGGAGCCTTCGATCAATTAAAGGGGAGCTCATCCGTCTCCATCCACGTCACGAGTCTCTTGGAATTTAAGGTCGAGACCGAGATTCTCGAGGGGGATGGGGATCAGCGAGGACTTTTTGGGTCCGAGGGAGCGAAATCGAAAACGACAGAGCGGGACTTGGCCCGAGACCGTTGTGTGACATGTTCATGTCAGATCACCGCGGTGTGATGTGACGTGTTCATGCCAGATCACCGCGGTGTGATGTGACGTGTTCATGTCAGATCACCGCGGTGTGATGTGACGTGTTCATGCCAGATCACCGCGGTGTGATGTGACATGAATTCCAGTGATGATTTTCGTACCATGCATCTAGCAAACTGAAACAAGGAAAAGTGGAAAATTTCGGCTTCTCATAAAAATTTGTTGAGTAAGTCACGTTTTGTCAAAACCATCTTGATTGCCATATCCAGGTGATGGAAGGTCGGGGCACGGGCTGTCATCAGAGAGAAACGCAAGCATATTTAGGTTTATCAAGAGCCTTTCACAAAGCCCGGTGACGTACGAGGGTCACTCAATGAGTTATCTACCTGAATAAGAAAGAAATATCCGAGGGGAAAAATAACACTTTATTTTTCAATGTAGTCACCTTTTAACTCAACACACTCATTCCACTTTGATTCCAAGGATTTTATTCCCTGGGAATAGAAGTCAATTTCTTGTCCATCAAATCAATCAGAAACGGCAACTTTCAGCTCTTCATTGCTTGAAAATATTTTTCCCCGCAATAATTTTTTCAAGTGTCTGAACAGAAAATAGTCACTAGGAGTCAGATACGGGCTGTAGGGAGGATGGTTGGGCTCCTGAAAGCCACACTCCCTCACTGCTGCATGAACTTTCCATAATTTGTGGACGGGCGCGTTGTCATGGAGAAGAGGGACCCCGCTTGACAACTTTCCTCTGCGTTTTTCCTCGATGGCATCATGTAAAATTTTCATTGCGGTAGCATAGGAATCGCCAGTGATTGTACACTTGTCTGGCATGAACTCAAGCAACAGTAGTCCCTCGCTGTCCCAAAACACAGTGGCCATAATCGTTCCTGCAGATTTCTGAACACGAAATTTGCGAGGCGTTGGCGATCCCTTGGGCTTCCACTGCATGGACTCCTGCTTGGTGTCGGGATCCTAGTGATGAATCCAAGTTTCATCACCAGTTACTTTTCTGGGAAAAAAAGTTTCCCCGATTTGTTTAGAAAACTCCAAGTTTTCCTTGCAGATGTACATGACACAGACTCAGGAAAAGAAATCTAATGCGCTACCACTTTGAACGGACTTGAGCCACTGAGCTGGTATAGTGGTGGGGCACTCACGAGACCTGTCGAGACATGTCACAGCAGGCACAGGCCTGCTTCTCATTCCTTTGATATTCAGGTAGATAACTTATTGAGTGGCCCTCGTACCTTGGTTAATCCTCAGATGTGGTTATTATTTCTTGGAATATTATTCATGGCTACGGCTTTTTCCTTTGACGTACAACTTTGATTCTTAGACTCTGGGATGCACTTAAGCGGTGAGGGTGCGATTGAATCAAAGATTTATCTGGGGAAAAGGGCTTATGTGCAAAAGGCACATTTCGAGGAATGCAGAAGATTCTCCTCAGGGTCCATTTGCGACTGATCTGGATCCAGTTTTCAGTGATATGGTATCCAAAAACTTTGGGCTGAAAATATATTTTCTCTCAGAGTTCCCAAAATTCAGACAGAACCTGTTCATGTACATACTCCGCTTTTCCAGTTATTCTTTCGGTAGTCATTTTTAATATAAAAGTAATAATTTGCCTCTAAAATTTGCCATAAGGTTAAAATAAAAAGAAACCTCTTCCACTAAGACAAGGAAAACAGGAGCATTCGGAAAGCTTTCATGGCAGTCCTGATCTTCCCTCAAATCATTACCATTATTCCGTTTTCTTCTCCTTTCCTCCCCACAAGCGATCACGAGGCTGCTGGAAACCTGCCAAGTGGAAGCATGGAGAAAATTTATTTTCCCTTACTACAAACACATTCGAAACACCTCAGTATCACTCCTTCCCATTGCAAGTGTCCTAAAAAAAAAAAAAGCGCACGAGCAAGGATACAGAAATAGGTCGTATGGGCACTAATGTCCTTTTTCCAGAGAACCCCACAATTAAAGACAGGCGAGTTACGAAGTTGGCATACCCAATTACATTCGATGTGCTGTCAGAACTTTTGGTTCTTTTCAGGCTTCTTCAGGATATGAATATCCATCAGAACAAAAGGACTCTTCTATGTTCTCTTTTTTTTTTCTCGCCAACCTGCACACTCGCTTCATCACTTACACTTTTTTTTTTAACAAAAGTCGAAAAAATCTCAATCACTGTACAGTATTCCCTGATTCGATTTAAGCAAAAGTACTAATTTCTCCTTGTCAGATTTATATCGAGAACTCACGACGGAGGGGAGTAACATACTTGTTGAGGCTCTAATGACGAGGATGGATGAGACTGGCTAGAGTGAATTACTCCAAAAAGAGAGAGAGCAAGTCAAGGAAGAGTAATATCCATTACCCGATTCCAGGAAAGGGGGAGGAGATAGAAGTTTTTTTTTTTCTTGCTTCCACCTCCCCTTTTTCTCTAATTCGTAGGGTACTGGAAATAGAGTCGTTGGAAACGAGAAAGGAAAATGTTCTTCTTATCGTAATCCACATCGTCTGCTATCAAGTCCAGATAAAGTGGAGAGTGGCCCAGGGGAGAAGAGAACTCGTTCGTATAAACGGGAACTGTGATGAAAGTTGACCCGTAGAATGAGAACGGTTTTCCGGCCACCTCTTGAAAAGCTAGAGGGAACATCGCTCCCACTATCTTTCATCACTGAGGAAGCTATGGAATAACGGCGTTCAGATTAAATTTAATATAGACGTTACGGGATTTCTGTCGGGATCATTTCTCTTGCCCTAATGAATGGGGCGCCGATTACTGGGGTTTGGATAAACCAAAGCTGACTGTGCTATAAAAGTCCCTCATGCCAAGTTCTTCGTTGCAATCTTTGACCAGAGGATCCATACCAACAATAACTACACAACCGAGATTTAGCATGATAAGACTTCCAAACAGGGCAAGTTGGTTGTGTTAGGGGTTGTCTAATATGAAATGCATGGATGTGAATGAATGAAACAATGTGTATATGTTGAAGAATGGAGGTCTCTTGCCGACAAAAAGACATACACTGATCAGCAGCAATGAAAAAAAGTGAAATCACTGAAATATAATATATACTGGTACATTAGTAGAATTTAGTTAAGGATGTCCTTGAGTTTAACTATGCCAAAGAGTCAACAAATCTCTTGTAATTGGTCTCATAGTACTTCTCAATAGGTTGTAGCTCTCCCATGAGATAATCGTTGAGGTAGAGAGGGACCAAGCACTCCAAGCCATGCTCATGCAGATAGGCAATGTCAATTGGTTCCTTGCACTCTGATGGCTTCTCTACAAACACGTGAGTCACACCCTCAATGTCACGATATGGAGGTCTGGAACAAACAAACAAGAGTATATACCTGTCTGTTAGGATACCCATTTGAAACATTTTCATGTAGATCCATTTCTGAATCACAGCATGAGCATTTTTCAGTTATCATTGTATGTGGTAAAAATCTTTTACGAAAAATAAGATTCTTGCAAGGCACAAGCCTTATGTGCTTCTTGGAGTGGAGAAAACTCACTTGGCAGAGGAGACTTGACCCTTCCCAGCCATGAGGAAGCGAGTGAAAGCTTCTCGACGGTGTGGAGGTGTATGGATGATTGCTGTGATGTGGGAGAAAGCGCCTGACTTCTTCCCTGACTGAATCTCCTGCCGCCATCGTTGAGCTGCTCGACTTCTCCTTCTCTCATCATCTGAGAGCTCTGGAAATGCTTGGAACATTTCCTCACTTCCCCACTCAAATTCCTCTTCCTGCAATAGGCACATACTCAACAATTATTTGCTGGGTAGCTGGAGAAATGAGAAATGGGTAAGAAGATTTCATACTGGCAGAAGTCTGTCAGCAGCAATGGAAGCATTGATGTAGTGAGCACCAAGGACCCATTTCCCAGCTGCTATGCATGAGAGAACCTTCTCATTTCTCAAAGGGCGTTCTGTGATGAGGTGAGTTGCAGCTGGATCATAATTTCCACCCTCACTCACCATAGCACCAAACTTTTCCAGCACTGATTTATACCTCTCCCTCTCCTGCATATGAGGAAGAAAAGTGAAATGAAAATTGAAATTACAGCATGTGAAAATTGTTCTGAGAAAAACAGCAAAGGGATGATGGTGGTGACCTGATCATCTATGCGAGAAAACATGAAGAGCTTGGGCTGGGAGGTGTGGAGAGGAAGTTCTTGACTCTGAGTTGCTCCTTCATTTTCAAAGTACTCCAGGAGTTTTTCCTTCTGCTTACGAGCCACTGGATCATCCCAAGTCACACCTTGGCACTCATCAATTGATGCTCCATTTTGGGCTAGAAAATCCAATCCATGAATTCAATCAGAGCATCAAGGAAAAGAGGATATGATTGGGAAACTCACGTTTATCACCAGTGCTTAGCTGCTCTGGATGCTGCTGCACGGCTTCAGCTGTGGGAGGAGGAAGGGTCCCACTGCTCCCCAGTCTTCTCACTTTTGTCCATTCTATTGGCTGCTTGGTGATTCTCTTCAGGTCTTCTAAGTGCCTGATGCAAAATCAACCCATTGCTTTCTGGCTGCATGAGCACTGAGGATGTTGAAGAGCATGCAATTCACCTTTCAAGGACTGAGGAAGATGACTTATCACTTTGGGGTTCCTCATCTGCTAAAGAGACATCAGCAGCAGCTGTTTTCTCCATCTTCTTAGTCATCTGGCAAGGGGTGCGAGGGATTCGGGAAACCGACAGCTGTGATGCAGGAGTGGCACTGGTGGAGGAATAGGGGAAGAGGAGTTCATCGGCACGAGACATTTCCTTTGCACACGTTGTGACCCATTCAGGAGAGACGACAAATTTCTTCCCTTCCCTGGCCTGCTTTAACACCTTGGCATTACCTCTTCCCTAGAACATCAGGAAAGGCTTGCAGAAAAAGATTCATACCTTCAGTATCAATCTTAACTGAGATAGAAAAGGAACCTGGAAGACAAGATGGGTGACTTGATCATCATACTGATGCTGGCATTTCCCACCTAAACTATCCACCATCTCATAAAGTTCACTCTCCTTGTCTAGATCAGCAGACTTGAGCTGAACATGGATTACAACACCAGCCAAAGGGGCAGTTTTGGCATCTTTCTTCTTTTCGGCTCTCTGAGAGTCCTGCAGCACACAAGAGCACAAAATATGACAAGAAAAGAACAGAACTTGAACAAAAAGAAAGAATACCATTCTGACAAAAGAAGAAACAATTACACTAAGAGAGTTTAAGGATGACTAAGAGCAGTGCCAAGAAGGGCAGATAGTCATAATCAACCTTTAAGGGTTCACAGGCACACTGCTATGTGATGCCCCAGAGTACAAAATGTCTAAGCCTGAGCCATAGTGAATGCAGAATGATTAACAGAATTGTCACTGACCTGGGTCAATTTCCGCTTCTCCATCTCACGATCTATGGCCTTACAGAACTTATCCTTGACACGATCAAGATGTTCAAATGCCTCATTCTCCAACTGTTCCATAGATGGCTTTGAGGGACAAAAAATAAAATTTTTTCTGGTCCAGTTCTAGATCAGTCAATTTCTAATACATTATAGCTATAGTAGTTAACAGACAACTCACAGGATAATGATAGTCAAGAAGCCTCTTCAGTCTCTTTTCTGGTGGAGTAGGAAGTGGAGGGGCAGCATTGACTTCCAACTCAAAAAGTTTCCTCCTCCGGGGAGTAGGGAAGTGATCATTTAACTTTCCCAAGTCAGGAGTCTTAGTCTTAGCAAGGTAGAGTTTCACCTCAGGGTCATCCAGATCTCGTTTCCATAGTGGTGTTTTACGCTCCACCCTGAAATACAGGTTACAAAGGTTGTGTTACTACCTTGTAAATGATTGAAGAAACAATTTCCAGTTCCTAATCCTCACTTCAAGGCTTGTCGAACAATGGGTGGAGTCTCCCAGTTCCTAGGACGCATGGACACTATGGGACCATCATGTGCATTAGTACTAGTGAGTGAGGGGGATGCTCCTGAGACAGATGTCTTGCGTGTGGCTTGAGGAGCTGGGGTTGCTATCACCATTTCATCATCCTTTTCTACATTATCTGTAAGTGGCATGCAGGATAAAAAATAATGAACCACATAGATAGGTGACTCATGCAGCCAAAGCAGTGAACATCTATGAAATCTCCATGAAATAAAACATTAAGGGTTCAAAATTGAGGGCTTGAAAAACTTCAGAACATGGCAGCCTCTCTGTGATGCTGCATAATTAAGACTATCAAAGCTGGCACATAAGCCAAGGGGCTGGCAGTAAGGATTCTATAAGCTACAAGCTATAATAAAATATCCCTTTCATGCATGTCCACTGTAGTGGACAGCAATAATTTTGGCTATGATGATGGCTTTTCAGCAATGGTGCACAAGCCTCAAAACTTTTGGTGCATGCAGTTCACCCCAGGGCTCATAATCTAGTGTTGCTTTCTAGAGGTGGAATGTGCAACTACTACAGAGTACCCTCTTAAATGTAAAAGAAAAAAAGCATATTTTGTTTTGCTCTAAAAATTCATGCATGAAAGGGATATCAATGTCCAAAAAACTTACCCAAAATAATTGCAAGAAATAAAAAATTTTTTAAAATGAGGATGGTGATACATAGAAGAAAAAATTCATCCTCATGATATAACCAAAGACTGGAGTATCTCTTAACCTCTGAAGTGAGTATGACATATATATCCTTAAGGGCAAAAAGTTCCCATGAAAGGTTTCACATATGTATATGTCCAACAAATTTTCAAGTTTGAGTTAAATATGAACTTGAACCTTGAAGTAGAATAAACTTCTGCTGATCTCAAATGAAATGGTTACAGAATGTAGCACAATATCCTGCTGGACATGTCATCCACAAAAACATGGCAAAACTTTACCATGAAGAATCAGGCATGTGCAAAAGAAAACTGCAAGGAACACCAACATCTAGTACTATTGTACTGCCTGTTGGACAAGGCTGGAAGGACAAGAAACATACAGAACAATGCATATATTGTAATTATGAAATGTGCCTACTGTGTAGAGTGGATTCCCCTTTCTCCTCTTCTTCCTCCTCATCATCCTCATCAAATGGTTCAGCCATACCAGGTGGATAATCAGATTCAGGGATTCGAATACCATGTTGAGCACATGCCAGGATCCACCACCCACTCACACAGATGACACCCCATTTTTTTGCTGCCTCATATTTGGGGCCTTCAGGACTCAAGCACACCAAATGTGTATTTGCTCTGAGCCCAATGTCTGGCTTGTCTCTTCTGGTCAGCTGTTCCTGGGTTCTAGAAAAATTTCAACCAAGAAAAACGCTCATCATTAAAAACAAAACCCACTAACAATGAAGAAGAGTAATTATGAACATACCTGGCACCAAGAGCCTGAAGAGCTTTGGTAAGAAAAACCCTCTCACAGTCAGAGTATAGACTGAGTGTAGCAATACATTCTCTCAATGGGGAGTCTACATCAGCTTTCATTTTCACTGGCTTGTGATAGTATGTAACATCTAAGACTTGCTGGGCATTCATGCAATCATCCTGGGATATTTCAGAGAAACAAAAGGAAGTGAGGTTGAGGACACTTCATATTTCAGATGAACAAGATAAACAGCACAATATGGCTCATTTACAATGAAGAGGCTTGTGACAACATCAAAGGCTTGGACTCTCTCCTTTATGCCTAAGAAAGGTACAACTGCATAGTCAGTCTTGTTGTTATAGTGGGGGCTCACAAGGCCACCATTTTGTAGGATGCTTTTCTTCACACTTTTTGCTTCATCTGAATTGAGGCCCATGATTTGGAAAGTGAGTCCTGCAAGCAAAAAGAACAGACCCATTTACACTCTGAGTTCAGGCAAAAATTATTGTGATTATACTGCATCAACATAAATAGTATCAGAAGGCAGCCAAATACTTATTTGATTTACCATTGAAGATTTGAGAAACAGCTCCCACATCAAAATGAACTTCCTCAACAATTGTCAATTCCTCTCCAGTAGTCTCTTCCCCCTTAGTGCTTCCTGCATCTGAAAACAAATGAAGCTGCTACATTCTTACTCTGAAGGCAGAGCAAAACAAGTGATATTGAATCTCACCATATCTAGATTTAATGGACTCTCCCCCAGCATCAATGTATTGCAAGAGGAGACTCTCATCTTCAAGTCCCATGCTTCCCACACCAACCTTTGCCTTTTTCTGTGAAAAGAGATTTTCTTTTGATATACCAGTAGGTATAGCCACTAATGAAATAAGAAAACAAAAGGTCTGAAAGTGAGATGCAGGATCACCTTGGATGGTGGCTCAACAACTGTGACTTCAGCTGGACTGGCCGATGATATTGAGAACTCGTTTTCATCTAGATGTCTCTTGCTTTTGCAGCACTCCACAAGCCATTTTGCATCAACAATATGGCATCTAAAAAACAAGAAAAAAACACCTGGTCTTCATACAGTCCTACATCTGGAATTTATAGCACTTAAATAGCTGAAGACAGGAAGCACTGCATCATTGCTCATGAAACAGGGTGCTTCTTATAAGAAGATAAAACACTTTGCTCCTTGGATAGAAGCCCTTCTTTTGGGCTTACCCAAATTCCTTGCGTCGCAACTGCTCAAGAAATGTTTCATCCTTTCCAGCAAGGACAACATGTGAAAGACCAGGGGAAGGATGCTGGTAAAGCAAGCCACCTGCAGTGACAAGAATCTTCTTCACTTTTTCCATGAGACTTGGATTGAATCCATGGAGATGGATCTTGCAGCCATCAAGGAAGAATCCTCCTTTGCGAATCTCCTTCAAATCAGGGAATTCCCAGTCTTCACTGGTTTCAGGTTCTGTTGATAATACAGCAGGTCACATGAAAACAAACTGAACCTAAGCATCACATCATTTTTTTCACATTTTAGTTGTGAACAGCAAAAGGTATGAAGGGAAAGGAATCTCACGTGGTCTCTTGAATGGAATGACAGGTGGAATAATCATTGATGCAGCTGACATTGTCTCATCCACATATCTGGTACTCTTTTGAGTGTCAGCTGCCACTGAGATACAGGATACATCAAAATCCATCAGTCCTAGGAATCCAAAGATTACCATTTATTTTGTCCACCAATACCTTTGGAATCTAGGCAGAATTCCTATTGTGAATATTTCCTTATCTGGGAAATTAGTTCTGGTTAGAGCAGCTGGAACAAAAGATGTTTAAAATATCTGTAAACTTACTTCAGCAATCTATCTATCTGACAGGAGAAATTAAAAGAAGCTAAAAATGACAGGCACTAAAGCAGTGTAAGTAAAAGATATGCTCTTCCTGCGAAGGCGACAAATAGGAATTTCCCGGAAAGGATATGCCAACGAACTAAGTGGACCGCCCCCCCCCCCCCCTATACCAGTTATGAAAAAAATTCCAGTCAATACATTTTTAAGAGCGGTCTTTCACTACTAGGTCCTCCTCCATGGATGAAAAGTTGGACGGGACATGAAGAAAAACTACGGATGTCTCTTCGTTTCTTCTAGTCATTCAGCTAACAGACACAATTAGAAATGGGCGCATGAGTGATTTTCGCCCCACGATCACGAGAAGAAAGCCATGTAGTCACTCACTTTCATGCAAACCCATGATTCAATATCATTTGATAATATCACTGACACGCACCATCATGGCGACTGTGTATTGAACTCACGCGTGATTCCGCGCAAGTTGTCACGCGTGAGAGTCGGGCTCTTCCTTTCCCATAAAAAAACTATATTTAAAAAATACTTCATTCAGATAGGCCTATTGTATTGAAAAAAATTGGAAATAGAACAAGAAATTGTATGGTAGCTGGATGGCACCTGATTCACGTGGTGGTTACTTATTCGCAAATTCACAGACAGAAAAATAATGTCCAAACTTTCAGGCGATCTTGTCACGTTGCAGATACTAGGCTGTACAATGGCTGAACTGAGGAAATCAGCTCTCAGACGACGAACAAGAGGGAGTTTAAATAATTTATTTGGTTTCTCCATAGTGCTAAGGAAAAAAAAAAAACTCATCTTCATTCACGATAACGATGAGTGCCTTCGCAGAACCTCGGCGCGAGTAACGACTCGTGAGTCACGCGTGAAACGTTACTTACGCACACCTCTACTTACAACTGAAAAGTCCAGAAGTCCAGACGGAGTTTACAGATTTCATGGAATGCGGTTTTTTTCACCACTAGCACCACTGACATCATCATGCTACAACTCCATCACAATGCGCTGGTGTGGAAAGATGGAGATGGAAGACGAAGAGGGAATGGAACTAAAGGAGTCAAAGTATGTTTCTGCTCCTTTTAGCGCAATAAATTGAAGCAAATAATGTGTAAACTCTGCCGTCGGCAACCTTTTTGCCTTCTTCGAGTCGTTCAATTCTTCAAAAATAATTTCAGTATTTGATATTCTCACTATCTCACGTGATAAAGCACAATATGAGTATTTCAGGTACTAGTACGATAGAGGCATACGTACGGTCGAGCTTCACAAAGCATATTCGAGATGACATAAGGATCGAGTGATCCTAATTCACTAGATCGAGCCTCGACCTCTCGACGACATGCAAGATTCGGCGGGGTTCGTGCTGTATTCACGCTCTCGTTAGCCTTCAGAGAATAGCTCAGCAGGCTTCACGGTTGAGGCTCCAATCATACTCGGGAAATGAAAAGATAATACTGCTGTCGCTCCTCGACGGAAAGACTGGAGACTAGCAAATGTCGTACCGATCTTTAAGAAGGGCGAAAAGAGTAATCCTGGAAATTACAGGCCGGTAAGTCTCACGGGTATCCCAGGGAAGATCATGGAGAGCATCCTAAGGGACCATCTCTTGGATTTCCTCGAAGGAACGCGCTCATTCGGGACCCTCAACATGGCTTTAGGAGGCGTCGAAATTGTCTCACCGATTTGCTCGAATTCTACGACTGGGCGACGGAAGAGAGGGATAAAGGGAATCCCGTGGACATCGTCTATTTAGATTTCGCGAAAGCTTTCGATACCGTTCCTCAC